>JAQGCH010001124.1:0-17273 GCA_034699485.1 Nanhermannia elegantula | reverse complement strand
GTTTAAAGTTTTCTGCATTTCTTCTCATATCAGAGAATTATTCACTTTTTTTTATTGAGTTTAAACACTTTCTCCTCTTCTCTCTGTTTTCTATCATTTTCAGTAACTTTTTTACTATTTTACTATTTTTCACATTTTATTTCTAAAAAGTTTTTATGACAAATGTATGACAAATAAAGTCTATAATTAAATACATGTATTTTCATAATTAACATCTAAATAACTGTTTCTCTGTCCAGCCCTTGAATTAATGATAAATTAAATGACATTTTCTCGAATTCAATTGAATTCTGATGTGAGACATATTTTAGAGAATTATTAAAAGAGTTTTGATTATTAGGTAATAATTGTAGGATTTGTTTGTCTCCACACGTTTGAGGTCTACACGAATGCAAAACTTTCTGAAAACAATAAATAAAAGTTTAATAAACTTTTAAGATATTCACTATTCATCACTGTCTTACATCAATTAACGACAAATCAGGCATTTTTCTGATTTGCAAATAAGAAACCAAAGGAATCAAAAGCAGTATAGAAAGAGTCGAACATATAATTAATGGTTTCATTGCTTTCGGATAATCGATTAAATGGTTTTCGTTTGTAATGTTCTCATAAAAGTATGCGATTAATATCTAATTTAGAAAAACGACAAATCATTCAAAAAAAGCTAAAATTAAACTAAATTTTAAAATTATGACCAAAAGTAAAACTGGTGTTAAAGCAATCCAACAAAAAGGTAAAAAGTTTCCGATTGTTTTTCGGGTCTTCTGTTTTATAACTTTAGCCAAATTGCATCCGCCTATGAATTGGTTAAAACTTTTTTATTATTACAATCAACAAAATTAGTGATTATTGACCATAAAACCAAGCGATTAGGATTAGCTCAAGAAATGCTAAGACCAGAAAAAGAACAGATCCGATGTAAAAGTCTATCAATTGAACCAAATATATTCCGCTCTAATATAGTTTCAAAATAAACCTTTTTTAATAGTTTAATAATTTATTTTAACTTAATATATAACTCAATATAATTACTCGAGTTATGAATAAGAGTCCTACTAATGGAAAATTGAGACACAAAAGAAGAAGAAAATACTTGTGTGAACCAAACCATTGCTTTATTATAGAACTGTATGCGTCTTCTATTGAGATCATCAGAGTTTGAACTAATGATATCTAAACAAAGTATTAATTGTTATTTCATATTAATTACATTTATACTAAAATAATTCCTATAATAAGATTAAGACAATCACAAGACAGATATAACAATCAAATTAAGACATTAGTCACAAATCAAAGGTTAAAGTTGAAAGGTGACCCTATCATAATCTAAGGTAATGATGCACACTTAGCCTGAGCTGGTGAGAGCCTAGGCTTAGGCTTAAAGCTTGGAAGCCTAGGCTCAGGGTCAGCTTCACTGAGCCCAAACTTATGTGCATCATTAATCTAAGGGTCTTTTAAAATTCGTGTGTGCCATGTCTTCATTTTCTAATCCAGTAGCATTAGCCCAAACCGGCACAGCCTATAAAAACTGACACTAATTCTTAATGTTGTCCATAGGCTCGAAAACTCTGAGCCTGAGCCTGAAGTCAAACCTTATAACTTTAGCCTTGACCTAAGCCTCTAATAAGCTCCTCGAAGAGAGCCTAGGCTGGCCTGAGCCCATAGACAACATTACTAATTCTAGGGAAGGGTGTCTTCGTGAATAATTTGGCTGAAGAAAGTGTTAAGTTATGTCATGTTTTAACAAATTATGCATAATTTCTAAGTTTTAAAATATATTAAAAGATGAATACCTGATATCCAACTCCGAGGCAGAAGACTGTAGTAAAGAATATGACTGACCAAAGGGGTGCCAAAGGCATCGATGCTATAAGATGTGAATAAACAATAAAAGGCAGTCCTGGGTCTAAATTTAAATAAAAAGTACAATTAATTGACTTGAATTTGAAAATGTGATAAATCATACCATCAATTAAAATGTCTTGGATTTGTTTATTTGATTGATTAGCGATGAAACCCATGGTTCCAAAGACAACGCAACCAATTGTTATAATCGATAAAAGATTTATGAAACAAACGACATACGCGTCTCTTTATTAAAATTAAAGTCAATTTCTTTATTAATTTCAATATTTTTAGGGTATTATCTGTTTAATGAAAAGTAATAATCAATTGTCTAACCCAGCCCTTGAGGTTCTAAACTCTACGAATCAAACCATATTTTAAATTAAACAATATTCTCAAATTATAGTATTGCAGAATTTCAGAAGTCATTTAGTTATGAGCAAAGGCAGGACTTTTTCTGTGTTGCTCGAAATGTTCGTAACTAAGAAATGAGGTAATAAGCAAAATGAAATCAAATTTTTTCCATTTTTTACTGATACTCAGAATTTCCGAAAAATCCGAAAATTTTCGATTTTTTTTACGAAAAAGGGATAAATGGCGCTAAAGTTTTCTACTTCTCAATTTGAAATTTTGTATTAAAACTTGTATTTTTATTGCTATTTGTGTCAAAAATTTTCCGAAATTTGACCAAAAATGCTCTATATTTCAGACAGAATTTTTAGGGTTTTGTCTCCGAAAAAGTCCTTTTCTTGGTTATTACATATAACATAAGTGTTTCAATAATTGTATTGATTTTGAGTAGTTAATAGTTTTGACAAAATTCAATTGAGTGAATCGAGGTTCAAGACTAGAACGGCGGGTTCTGAAATCTTCAAACCTCGACCTCTTTCAAAAGAACCTGAATGCTTAGGTTCAGTTATGTTCAGCAGTAATGATAGCTTTTCAAAACTGTGAATGTTTGAGACGTTTGTGATTCAATCTTTGGGTATAAATTATCTGATCTGTTGAGCTAAAAATTTTTCAATAGTCGATTGTGTTTCAAATAATGAGAAAAGTTTTGATAATCCATAATAATTATTAATCAACTTTACCTTAAAATGTTATTATGATCTTTATTACAAGTGGCCATTGAAAGACTTAGCCCTAAAACAGTACCTAAAGAATGAAGGCAGAGAACGGCAGAATTGATCCAAGTCTGCAAACGTAATAAATGATTCTATAGAATAAGTAATCAATTTAAAAAGTTTTAAATCATATACTCGAGTATCAAAGATGCCATTCCAAGTAGGTCTGAAAAAATAAATAACTCCATTCGCTGCGCCCTCAAGAGTAATAGTGCGTAAAAGAAGAACCGCCAGAACAAAATACGGCAATATTGCCATATAATTGTTGGAATGGGACGAAAACGACAAACTTTTTCTTAGAGATATGAATACAACGATCCTTAAAAATAAGAATACAAGAGCTCTTCTATCAAATCGTATTTAATAAGATTGGATGACATACTGTAAACTTCTAATTATTTAAAGCATGAGTCGCTTCAGACTATGGCTCAATTTTTAAAAATGAAAAGCTTAACAATTAAATAATATAAACTTCAAAAAATTAATTTTTATATGTATTCACATTAAAGCTAAATGAAAGTTAAAATTTATTGGAAAAAGCGTTGAATCAGTGCATTAAAGAAAAGCAGGAACTGTACAGACACTGCAATTCTCCACACTGTCTAAAATAAATGAAACACTAGTTTACTTCTAATTTATGTTACTTTATTTTAGACACTGTAAGATACAGTATAGCCCGCAGTACAGTACTGACCAAATGAATATTGTGATTCCCAAAAGTTCCCATCGAAGTAAACCAAATGACTCTTCAGAGTTGTAGTCCAATAGTTTATTACTAAAATGGTTGAGATTTAATAATTTAAAAATTAATAAAATAAGTGGAACGCCTACTTTACGGACGCGACCCCCGATTTTACTGAAAATTTGTATATATACGTAATTTTGATCGTAGAATCAGAATATGAAAAGATCTTTTGGGGGTAAAAAGTAGTTACCGATAAATTTTAATTTTGAAAATCCCATAGACTTCCATTGAAAAATCAATGTTATTAGTAGTTTACATAAGGTATCCCTTGGCGGCCACCGCCGCCCACCTAACTAGGGAATACGTTAGGTCGCGAAGTGACCTAATGTTTCCCTTTTAGGTTATGGTTTATCATTAAGTGGCACTTAACTTATGTATAATGCAATTTCTATTAAATTAATAAAGTAGAGCATTATTAGAGCCCTGCTTAGCATTGTATACTATAAACTCTCGACGACCGTAAAGTAGACTTATGCCAAATAAGTCAATAATTAGAGACTCACTGAAAGAAATCAGACGTAGAAATAATTGATTCATCCCTAAGAAATGTTGTGTTCTCTTTATTTAAAGTTTTGTTAGAATCAAAGGTAGAGTTATTTATCAATATATCTGATTGTCTTCTTTGCAATTTCATGACATGCTTTTCATAATATATTTCTAAACAATTTTGAGATATATTTGTGCATTTAGTCCATGGAAGAGTCGTATAGAATGATTTAAAAAAGTAAAATAATGTCCAAGAATTCAATGTATTATACAATGGTATTAATAAAGAGACAATAACAGCGCCCACAACACCTATTCCTATATATAATAAGTAATTTACAATATTTTATAAATATGTTTCAGCTATAATATGAAATCCCACTGTATTGTTAAAACTGATTCTTTTGTATATTAAGTTCAATTTTTAAGTTAACGATATTTAGATAAAGACTTAATAGGTCTGTTCCTTTATTTTATTGTTTTTTATTCTGCAAATTGACTTAAGCAGAGGTCAAGTATTATAAATCGCGTACTTAATCATATTGAATATAATGATTGGTTATACTTTATATTGAGAAATACTAAACGTCTTGTACTCAAGCTTATCTAAACATAATTTACATAATACATATTTAAGATATTTAAAGTGCTGTTAATATACATGCATTACGAGTCCCTCATACACATGTGCCGGTGTATTAAATAAAATTCTTTTAAGAAAACTTATGTAACATATACTGAATCAGCGCCAGTTTTAATAATAAGGAAGAGATTCCATACTAAAGCAGTTTTATAAGATTTAATGACCTTTAAGTAATGGACACAAATTTCCTAAAGCTCTAATGAGACCCTGTTTTGTGAACTGTCCGATCGCATACTCCATGCATAGTAACGGAAAACCAGAGACAAACATTTGAAAGATATATAAAACAAAAAGTGAACCTAATGAATAAAATTTAAATTATGCAACAGATGGACATATAGATAAATGGGTTCATTAATCAATTGATCAATGAGTCGAATATCATGTTTTACATAATCTGACATTAATTAAAAAATAGCATTCAATAGTTAGCGACCCTTTCATTAATAACTTTTTATATGCTGTTATGCACTAAGAACTGTTATTCTGTATGTCTGTATACTTAGAAATTTTTTTATACCTGTGTTTAAAAAATGTTTGCATTCATTTTCCCATTAATAGTGCAGATATTGAATATTTAAATTTTATAAGTAATGAATAAATTAGAAACAATTTAAGCAAATAATAACTATTATATAACAATTTTTAATGTATTCGGCTTAAGGATGAATGTAGTTATAGGAATACATACCCGCGCCCTCGCATTTGTATGCATAAAATGGAAATCTGGGAAAGTTTTGAAACTAATTTTTTTACTTTTATAATTATAGTTGAGAAGTGTTTACCTCCAAATGTTGTTCAGTCCAAGTGAAAGTGTCATTGCAGTGAATAGGAAGTCTGCTTTACTTTTCCAGTTAGGAGTGATATTCTGTGATAATAATGATATATCTGTCAAACTTTCTGTCTCTTTATTGCTTTCAACTGAAAGGTTTGATAAATAGTCGAGTCCTCTCAGTTCAGGCAATGATTTAGATATTTTGCCGTTGTCTCCAAACTTCCCAAATATTTCACTTGGATTTGTATAACGAATATCGAAAGTTTGAACACTTCTTTCATTAGAATATTGAGAAGTTTGTAATCCAAAAGTATTTGAATGACTATGAATACTATCATTATTGTTGGCAACAGAAGAAAGTAAACTAACATTTGGCAAAAGTTTGCGAACATTTTCAGATTGAGTTCCATTATCACCACTTTTATGTTGAATGTGTAAAAATCTGAGTGATTTCGGCACATCTGTCAGACTTTCATCCATTTTTTAAAATACATACATTACACACAATTTAAATGATAATACGGTTATTGTTTTGTCCTTGAAGATGGTGTTAGGCTAACAATCGCTTTGTTATAATGTATTAGTGTTAGGCTTTCAACCAAATCACTTGCTTTTATCATTACAACAACTGCTCCAATAAATGAGTCAAAAAGAATTAGGGCTATGAATGGGCGGACACTTTAATTGACTTCTCTCTTATTTACAAATAGTTTGTAAAAGTTTACTAAAAGCAGAATTAATTGAATAAATGGCATTTGAAATACTTATAGATTTATAAAAGTTTAATAAGTATTGAATAATAATTACAAAATTGCAATTTAATATAAGTTTGCAAATAATTGTGGATTTATTTAATGGTTAACACAAATATAATAATTAAATGAATATTTAATACATTAAGAGTTAATATTTATATTGTTGCTCTTCTTGAGATGTATTATTCTTTTTAACCGTCGGATCAATGCGTCCACAAACGTATTTTTCTATTTAAGTAAAAAGATTATTATAAGTAAAGCTCATTATTGTCAATATTGGTATTAATGCTCAAATGATTACCTGAGTTATAGCTTGTATTTTGGAAAAGAAGACATCACTTAATATGTATTCCGATTGATTCCTCATATTTTCCACTTCTTGTACTTTTTCATTGGATAAATTCAATAATGAAAAGTACAAATTTAAGTGATGCCAAAGCAGATACAGCGCAGATTCGATAATTAGCAAATAATGTTTGATTTCAGTTGTCTTAGAAGTACAGTTATTAATAATTGATACCAATAGACCCAAAGGCTGATTAGTTATAAGGTTTGAGTCTTGAGTTACTAGAGTTGGTTCAAACAGTGGCAAAAGACCTGTTGATTGAGATTACAATAATATAGAATTCGTTAAACAAAAAAGTTTGGCATAATTTAAGTTTTGAACCAGACTTTGGTTCTTATATGAATAAGTAATGAAAATGTTTACATAATAGCATACGAATGAGGAAAATGCATTTGTTTGAAGCCAACGCTCATTTTTATTCTTTTTTTAAACAATTAATTTGATTTACTCTGAGAAATGGTTTCGAATGAATGGTAACGAAAAATTAGACCTAATATTTAAATATTGTTTTAGGCGATGAATAATTACCTCATAACTAACGATAAACTTAAGGATAACTACAAATGAGTCAACAAAAGGTTAACAAAGGGTTAAACAATTTTGAACAATCACTCGATAGTATAAATAAAGTGTTTCGCATATTCTTATCATACTCTGTGACCGATAACTGCATTGTGAATAACAATAAACAGTAAAGAAGAAAAGCCTTATTATGTCCACAAAACGAGTGTTTGGGTCATAGAATAGGAAATTGCAAACTTGAATGTAATGTAGGAAAACACTAAACAGGAAATTCCATATAAGGAAAGTTATCGAAATATAAATTATACACTTATCATAATTTAGAGCTATTGTAGAAACAGTTAGAGTAACACAATTGAACGCATTTTTCATTTTTTATCAGAGATACAAATATTAGGTATTAAATTACGAAAAAATTATTCAATATTTCAAATTTCTTAAAATATGCACTAAAGCGAGCTTAAAATATATAGAATCGAGTGCACCCTTACAGTCGTTAACGAATAGTTGACAATTATTAGCAGTAATGCGTGTTTTAGCTGAAATTCAACACTAATTCTCTTGAATTCTAAATATATTTAATATAAATAAACTAAAATTGAAATATAATGTGTGAATTGGGGACTTTTATACAATTCATTCCAGTTCTAGTAAAGGGTCAGTGCATCAAATTGTGTTGACTGCAAACATTAATTTTACTGAAGGATTGTCTCATTATATGGAAAGGTTCTTGACAAACATTTATAGATAAAGTTTAATCTTTGATACAAACAAAAGGGCAATATCTCTAATGCAAGCATATTATACAATAAGTATTGTTGTTTTCAAGAAAAAGTTATTTTATATTAAATAAAAGATAAAAGTTTTTAATAGGATCCGCACAATTTGCGAATTTTGCTGTCATCAGCCCTGACTCGCGACTTTCAAAGCAGAGTCGAGCAGAGTCGAGTCGAGAGGATAATAACTTTGGCTAAAACTGTCTTTAATTTTATAAAATTAAATTTATTTAAATATAACGAAAGTTAACCGCAAGCTCTGGAAATCGATTAATGAAAACAAAATAAATTAATCCTACCATTAGTTCGACTGAATTGTATACAACCATATAAAATATTGAATACAATTTCGCTGTCTTCAGAAGTGGTAAAATCAATGCAATAGTGAGAAAGGAGTCCAATGAAAGAGATTTGCAAACTCTTGTTAGTGTACGTAATAAGACGTGAGACAACTTTAGTTATTAAAACAATGACTTGTTTTCCTTCAATAGTATTCTTAATTGAAGGCGCGATTCGAAGTACATCGCAAAGGATGGGTCGCGAAGACACAAAATCTACTAACTTTATAAATAAAATAAAAATTTAAAATAAGAATAATAGAAATGTATATAAAATATCAAATGTTTACTTCATTTATAATTTGCTGGTTATTAGTGGTCGACATCGTAATGATTAATCTTAAAGTGTCGACAAATATTTTATGGCAAACATCGTTCTGACCCACTAAATAAGGATACATATCAATGCTTTGAATAGAGCCAAGAGTTCCAATTACGTCCAGATTATGAATCGGAAAATGATTTATGTTGTTAATTGACGAAAATATTTGGAGAAAAAGCATCTAAAGAATAAAAAACATAAATTTCAAAGTTTTATAATTAGAATTGAAATCTTTTAAATACCATTTTAGATTCAAAGCTATAGAAAGCTTTAATGAATTGACATTTATTAGCCCTGATTTCCCTGTCATCTGATAATAAACTGTCCAAAAGCTGTCTGAGAGTACCATTAGATGAGAGCTCATTAAACCACAACGACAGATCACTTCTATTGAGAAGTGAAATGGATAGTACTTTAGCCACTTCATGACCTGATAACATGTCTTTTGATAGCCTTTCTAATAATCTGTTACTATATTTCAATTCATTATATAAATTAAAAGGCAAACAAGGAAACAAATACAAGAGTGAGCCGTAAAAGTTAATACGAGTTCTTTTCTGATCACTCCAAACAGCACTTGAAGACGAATCTAAAGCATTCATAATTGATTTAACACATGAGGCTATATTGGAAGTCATTGCTTGAGATTTCATGTCGTAAAGAGACGAACATATTATAAGAACAGCCGATGAAATGGGGTTCAAAACCGAAGTGGATGTGTCCGCTTCTGAAGCTTTATTAATGAGTTCGTGAAGAATTTCTATTAGGTATCTGGCGCGCGATTCGTCATCAAACAAATCTAGACTATGAGTGATGATCAGGACTTCTAGCAATTCACGCCACGACTCGAAATACTGAGTCTTTACAGTTAGCTTTTGTCGGGACTCATTCAAAGAAGCGCCGTATGTGAGGATAGTTTTCAATTCATTTCTGACTAAATTTGTCTGAACGACACCCAGTTGTGGTCCATATAATCGAATTTCATTTAATAACCTTTGGTGTAACGCTTTGAGATCAATAGCTTTATTGGGTGATTGGGAACACTCTGTGATTGCTTTCCAAAGTCCTGTTTGTTCGAAAAATTCCAAATTAGGCATTAATGGGTGCGAATGTCTAAAAATGGATGCATTTAACAAATCCAAAATTCTTCCCCTTTTTGTTTCGATGAATAAGAAGTTGACATAAGTGGCGCAGTGAGACTTCAGATTTTGCTGTGAAGTTATCATAATATCAATCGATAGTATTTGCAGAAAGTAAGTCAATTCCGGTAAAATCAATTCTTCTAAGTCTGGATCAAGAGATGGGTCGGAACGCATTTTTTCCCATAACTGAAGGTATTGTATAATAAAATCATAACTTGTTCTCAAAAATCTTAAAACAGTTTCATATGTATAAAGAGAAACGCAAAGCTTGTAAAGTATTTGAATTCCTAATCGTCGCTCTTCTAGTATTTCTTTGACATCAACTGAAGGATCGAAAAAAGATAAAATTGAATGCAAACACGTGTAAGTTTGGCCCAAATTTCCGGCTTCTCTGATGGATTTGGTTTTGTCAATGCCTAACAACTTATGCGCCAAATTATAAGTATAGTTGGTGTGAATGTAGTCCAAACACGTCAGCACTAAATTAAGTGTTTCTAATCTCAGTTCTTTTGATTGTGTTTCCAAACAGTCCACAAATGAATTAATCATAAACTCATTCTTCAATACTTTAGAATTTGAAGATTGCAATTGCAATAGACATAAGTGTGATATTTCAGGATTACTTCGACACAAACTATTGAACACTTTCAATGTCTCAATAGAAGCGGGAGTTGACAGACATATTAATCTAATTAAAGTCGACAAACGATCAATTGAACCGGTTCTCGGATTCACGTTATTGAACAAGACATCGAATTTAGCGATAATAGCTAACGGAAAGCCTGGTATTTGATGAACCATTTCTATGAATTCATTCTGTTTCTCACAAATGTACCTCAAAATTCTGAGAGCATTGAGAGCACAGTCTTCTATTAGTTTTGAGACATTCTCATTATTCTCAAATGAAACGACAACCATTTGCGACTCAAAGTTGTCGGCAATATCTTCAAGTGTAGAGATTATGTGACGGAAAAGACCGCTTTCTTGCAATATTTGAGAAAATATATTGAACGCCACTTTAGAATTGGTTCCTTCGACTAAAGGCTCATAATTTTGTATTAAAGTGTGCAGAATCTCAAAACTAATTTTATTTATAATCCATTTTTCTTCTTCTGTTTTGAAAAGTTTTGCATTTATTTTGAGTAAAATTGAGTTGATTATGAAATTCAAGCAGACATCAGAAGAAGACTGATGTTGTTGGGGTTGATTAGCATCACAATGAATGAAAAGTGATTTCATAAGTCTCAAAAAGCCGATAGTTATGGGATATTCTTCATTCTTAGCTTCTATTTCCTCAATTTCAATGCCGATTCCATTTTGCCATAACCTGTGTTGTGATAACGGATCGACAATCGTACCCGTTGTGACAGTTGGCATGAATTTTGGAAGTATTCCATCAATTTTAGACCAAATAATAAATGAAACAGAAGAAGACGAAGCAAATCCTGACAAACAGTTGAGGATCGAAGCCTTTACCTCTTTAGGAACAGCACAGCGTAATATTCCGACCAAAGTTGAAATAATAGAATATTCGTGATTCTCAGCGATCGCCAAACAACAAGTCTTATCCTATCGATTGAAAAAGAAAATTATTTTATGGAACAAAAAAGTAAAAAGAAAACATACATTTTTAACCATAACTTCAATGAGTTCAATAATAGAACAGAGAATATCGGTTTCGATTCCAGTTAGAACTCGATGTTGTCCGTGTAAATGCATTTGAATGTTAGAAAACCCAAAATGATTAGTACTCGCACTAACTTTGTCTTTATTGTCATGACCTCTCACTGTATTGCAATATTGAATTAAAGTATCGTTGAAGTGGTCGAGAGAGAACTGTGAGCTCATGTGAAGACTCGGACTTTTAATTAAGTTGAAGACATTGAACGCAGAATTTATAGCTAAGGCTTTCAGTAATTTAATAACTGGAATGTGAAGTATTTTAGGAAAGAAAGAGTCTTGAATGGTGCGAATGAACTTATGTAGCGATTGCTGTCTATGCGTTGTATGTCTTCCCTCAACAGCTGACGACCAAAAATCAGTGGACAACTGAAACCGATCGCTACTATAGAATTGTGCCATAAAGTAAAGCAGTTTTTCGAAATGACGAGGAATGGTTGTCGGCGGTTGAATGCCTTCTGTGGTGTACGCGTCCATTATTCTTCCGATTTCGTCGCCTTTGTCTTTCAATTCTTTCAGTTTGATTGGCATTAATATTATAAAATCAGTTATTAAGCTATGAATTCTTCTCATATAAAACTCTTCATTTGCCACAAAATCATTAGAACTGATATATGTGTGAAACGATTCAAACACTTTGTTTTCAATGGCAAAGTCAATCATTTTTTCGTCTTCCACTTCACATTCGATTCCACGGACAGGATATAAAGATAAAGTTTTCAAACTGAGCGCTAAACCAAACTGAAGCATAGCTTTAAGGTCTTTGACAGAGAATTCATTTTGGTTGAGCTGTTTATCTATTTCATTGATTAAATTCTGATATTTTAATAATGAACTGCTCTCTCTTATAGAATCATTTTCTTCATTGTATTGAATGAAATTGATGTCTATTACATAAAACAATGACATCAGTAATGTAGTGGTCACTGAATCCAAAGTTCCGCTAGAATTCAACTGTCCTTTTCTGGCAATCAATTGAATCAATTTAATGATTTCGTTAGGATTGAGATCACTTTGAGCCGAATAATTAAATATAATATTAGCCAAAAGTTGTCGAATCTCTTTAAGAAGATCCGAGACTTGTTTTCTATATTTAGATGAACCCAAAGCTCGATTGCGTTGAAGTAAATCAAACTCAGCGATGATGTCGAGCGATGACAACTGTTCAATACATTGAATTATAATTCCATCGTCTTTGAGCTCATCCGTGAATTTGTTTATAACCCGCGTCACATCGCGTGACAGTTTCAAAGACCAGGTGCGGCCACTCCTCGCCTGTATGAGAGACTGCAGTGCATTCAACAGACATTTTCTTCCATCATAATAGAGAAGAACAGCAATTGGACCCCGACTTAGCTCCGGATAACGTGATTCTTGATGTTCGCCTGCGATTATCAGTTCGAGTGCTGACAATTCATTCAAATCAAACATTTCTGACATAAGGATCGCCTCTTCGATCATTACTTGAGGGATAACTGTTTTCAATCGGTTTTGTTGTTGAATAACAACAATTCCATCCTTTGATGCGTTCGTTACTATCTCTTTATGCAAAGCATTTCGTGACTTTATTCATAAATAAATTACAATTAAATTCACTTTCAAAGCAAATCAATTACAAAAAACTTTTCATAAATACCGGGTTTTTGAGAAGAGATAAGAAATCAGTTTTATGTCTGAGTAACGAAGTCTCCAATTCTGGTAAAATTCTTTGCGATTTGTCAATGACTGCATTGTTCACCAATTGGTCCAATTGTCTGAATGGAGACCAACGGTTCGCAAAACCTATTTATTTGTTAATTAATAAAAATAAAAATAAATTTTTTTACCAAAAATACCGGTCTTTTGATTATTTTGATATAAATACTAATAATTAATGAAAATGTTTACCCAAATTAATAGATGTTTCGGTCGACATATGATCGCAATTGAAAGACAATCTCAATAAATGTTAATTAAATGCAATTTAATTAAAAACTGTTTTAAACACTAAAATCAAAGTCACTTTTATTCTAAGCGCACATTTCATTCATAATGGCGTTTAAGTTGAAATAGAGGTCAACACAGAAATACTTATTTAAGTTTTAAAAATCATTCACTTTTTAATTTTAGCCCATTTTATATTTTTTATAAATTTTTCAATTCATTGACTTTTTTTTATAATAAATAAGAAAATATATCTAAAAATATAATTCAATAATTAATTTATGGGTATTTATGAGTAATGTTTGGGTTAAACCCGAAAATAAGTCGAATTGAGAGATCAGCTGTTTATAAGTCAGGTGTTGTTTATTGACATAAATCAAGTATTAAATTACGTAATATTTAAATATGTTTTAAGTGTTTGAAAGATATTAATCTAAAGATGAGATTTTGAGAACATATCAAACAATAATGAGTTCACTATTCAACAGATCATTAATTCGAAAAACATTTAATTTAATATCAAAAAGTGATTCGAATGTTTGCAATTTATTAAAAGCAAATCAATTAAAATGTTGGCAAATGAGCCGAAGTATGACTCACTTCAGTTTCATTCCGGACACTCCGGCGGTGTCCGCGGGAGACACCACTCGCATGAACTTATTTCAAGCGATAAACAATGCGCTGGACATCGCTCTGACCACTGATACGTCTGCTGTGATATTTGGTGAAGACGTGGCGTTCGGCGGAGTGTTTCGGTGCACAGTTGGTCTTCAGGACAAGTTCGGCAAAGATCGTGTCTTCAATACACCGCTTTGTGAACAGGGCATCGCTGGCTTCGGCATTGGTCTGTCCTCTGCGGGCGCGACCGCTATCGCTGAAATACAATTCGCTGATTATATATATCCCGCTTTTGACCAACTGGTCAATGAGGCCGCAAAGTTTAGGTACCGTTCGGGCAATCAATTCGATTGCGGGTCACTGACAGTGAGAGCGCCGTGCGGTGCCGTCGGACACGGGGCTATGTATCACTCCCAGAGTGTGGAGGCCTTCTTTGCCCACTGCCCGGGCCTCAAGATTGTTGTCCCGCGCGGACCAATACAGGCAAAGGGTCTGCTCTTGAGTTGTATTCGTGATAAGAATCCGTGCCTTTTCTTTGAGCCCAAAATACTCTACAGACTGGCTGTAGAACAGGTGCCGCTCAAAGACTACACAATCCCTCTCTCAAAAGCAGAAGTTCTGGTAGAAGGCGATGACTTGACATTAGTTGGTTGGGGAACACAAGTGCATGTTCTCAACGAAGTTTGTCAGATGGCTAGCGATACGTTGAACGCCAGCTGCGAACTCATCGATTTGGTGACAATCCTTCCGTGGGATAAACAAACTATTATTAATTCAGTTAAAAAGACGGGCCGTATTCTGATAGCACACGAGGCGCCCCTCACAGGAGGCTTTGGCGCAGAAATCGCCGCAACGATACAGAAGGAATGTTTCCTCCATTTGGAAGCACCTATTTTTCGGGTTCGTCTCATTCTTCTCATAGATTCAATACTTACATAATCTTTTACTCTTTCAGGTGACCGGATATGACACACCATTCCCTCATATATTCGAACCCTTCTATTTGCCCGACAAATGGAAATGTTTAGATGCTGTCAAAAAACTTATAAATTATTAAGTTTTTATTTGTTATAAAGATTTACAAAATGTCTATTTTTTTTACAAATGTTCAGATTTATTGATAAGATCGTGTATTTTTATAATTTGGTTGACTTCTAGCTGAGGAATACTGAAGCTTTCGCTAATGTTATACTCTGTGTTGTTACATAACCATCTTTTATCCTTTAATATAAATACAGTATTAAAGATTCGATTTATTTTGTTTAAAAATAGCTCTACTCTTCACTCACATCATTATAATATGGATTGATTGCTGATAACCATATTCCCATCGAAACGTCTTCGCCCTTTTGGGGAATAGATTTGGAAATTGATTTGAAAATAGAGATAACACTTATAAACACCTTTTGTTAGATCTAACGATTAAGTGCTAATTAAATGTTTTCTCAGTATTTAAAGCCATCACTTAAGTAGATATAAATGATTGAACTTTTTGTGCAGAGAGACTTACTTGGAATCGATGCAAATCATTTGAATTGAAAGTAAGCCATTCTACTAAATCTGCAGATAATACATATCCCGAACCACACGCGAACGGAGGATAAAATGGTGACCCGTAATCATTTTCAGCCCATTTTCCGTAATAGTCTAAAGGCCAGAGTCTTCTAAAGCTAATAAATAATCACATATTTATTTATTAAATAAATTATTACTTAAATGTAAGAGAACTCAGAACTCACTTTCCTGACCAAACTCTCTTTAACCCTATTGTTTGGTTCAATTGACGTAAAATATTAATAATATTTAAATAGCTGTCGTCGTCTGTTTTCAAAAAATGGGTAAATTTCTCGAACTTTATTGCACTAAAAAACATTGAAATTATTTCATTTGAAAGATGAGCTCATCTGAGACTTGACTTACTATTGTAAAAATAACAATACTTTCTGTGGAAGATTTCTGTATATGTCGATCAAATCAATCAAAATAATGTCATCATAATTGAGAATTTCGTTCGAAACTTTTTCATTAATGTCTAAAATTTTATGATTCCATTCCATTTGACTTTCGTTATAAGAACTAATTAAAGACTCCACTGCTTTCGGATCTAAGTGTGAAACAGTTATTAATTTTTAGTTATATTGAACGGTATTACACAACTTGACGAATCATTAGCTGAAAATGATTTTAAGTAGACTTTATAGTACTGATAATTTTTGATTACCTGCCACACTATATGCCAGAGTTGGCCCAATTATTAAATTAACATCATATCCAATAGACTCGAAATCTGAGAATCCATAATATGCCTAAAAAATGATTTTATTTATAGATATTTTAATCTTAAACCTGTGATGACTTAAGAAAAGGCCCTAACCCTTAAAATTTGTAAAAATCCATTTTGGTTTTGCAATTGAAGTGATTTATGTCTACCATTGAATTCTATTATTTGGTTATCAATCACAAGCAATCCATAGAAATCTTTGGGCAATACTAAAGGTTCAATACTTTGATAATAAACTTCATTATGTTGAGAAGAAATGAGAGAAACATTTTTGCTTATAATCAATTCCTGTATATTAGAAAACATAAACTTTTATTAAAAGATGTTTTAAAACTTGTTTTAATCTTTTGAATTTGCCTTATTTTGCGCATTCAAGAGAACAATTGTCACGTTTTGATCACTATTCAAAAAGTTCCTTTGAATTCCAATTTTGTTCACAACAATTGAATGTTTGGTCTAATGGTAATCACAAAAATACTTTATTATAATCTAAAAAAAGCTCAAACACACTACTTTTTAAAAGTTTAAAACTTATTCTAAGTTATAATCAAACACTCATGAAATCAGAATTTAATTACAGTATAAGATTAATAATTAATTTAAATAGTTCTTAGACTATAGTATTCTAACATTATGTGTGAGCTTTTTGTGGATCAAATCAATCAAATTGAAAACATATTGTGTTAAACATAAACCAAAGTTGAAGAGTACATGACTTCGCACCTCATCTCTAATCAAACGGAAACTCAACGCAACTAAAGCCTTAACAACACATTAAAACTAATTTATGAAATGCACTAAAACTACAATAATAGCTACATATATGAGAAGTACTGGAAAGAAAGGGAATTGTCTGCCAATTATTAACAAATACTAATTTCTCTTAAAGAAGAAACTGAAACAAATTTAGATAACTATAAGACTAACTATAAATACAAACCAATAC
>JAQGCH010001123.1:0-17277 GCA_034699485.1 Nanhermannia elegantula | reverse complement strand
TTTTTGAAAAATTTTTATAAAGTAAAATCTGAAAGTATTGTTATAAAAATTTTTATTATATTATTGCGGAATTACGCACATTTTTCATATTGTTGTAAGCTAAAAAATGCAAATCACAATAATATAAAAATTTTAAAATTTACAAATAACAACAATGAACTATTTCTCAATAATAAGAATGATCAATCAATGATAATAACAACAATGAGCTATATTCTATCAATATGAAAATCAATCCAATTATGGAAAAATTCCGAATTTTCATATTATTGAGAATATATCAGTTAAAAAATTATAGTTTATCAAACATTCTTATCATTCAATAATAAATAAAATAATATAATATGTTTAATAATACGAAATTTTTGCAACTCTTAATTAAAATAACTAAAAAGTACTTAAATATAATTTAACAAACTCTCTTATAATTCAATAATAAATAAATTAATATAAGATTTATTGAATATAAATACAACACAAGTTTCATAATCCTGATTCAGTCTTGTTTAAAAAATATAGATTAATAAAAAAATGATAACAAGTCAATGAATTGTGTGTTTGTGTTGAGGAAAGCAATGATTCAATTGAACCGTCGATTGAATTCAATTTGAAGACAGTTTTCAATGACAACAGTTTCGACTCATTCTTGCACTCAAATGAGGACTTAATCGATGCAAAAGTGGTTCAAAAAATGATTCAAATGATAATAAGTAGTTGTACTCAACTCAACGCTATAGACAATAATTCAGGTATTTTTAATATCACAAATAATTGAATTAATGGTTACTTATTTTGAAAGCAATACTAAAAAGCGCTGTCAATATCAGTAGTTTTCTGAAACTAAATACATTTAAATTATAATTTTTTTTGTTGCCCTTACAGCTGAATGTGTTGCCGATCACTGCTCTAAACTATATGCTATAGCAGTGGTTCTCAAACTTTTTCAATTCAGGTACCACTAAATCTTTCTCAAACACTTTGCACTTATGATTAATTACATTTTTAATCAATTTTAATGATAAGTTTAATAAGGTTTTAGGATTTTATTACAAATTTTGAAAATTTGCTTCATCTTTATGTAACTCTTGGAAAAGAATCAAATTATTTGCTTTACCACCATTTGTGAAACTATGACATAGCAATAAATCGATTATAGCTTATGAAACAATGTAAAAGCTGTGTCCATACAATTTCAAAATAGCACTTACTCTACATCGTTAGGAAAAGAATCTCAAAGAGGTGTGAAAGAAATTTTATAAGTCCTTAAAAATTTAAAACTAAAGGTTGAGTTCATTGCTTGTGTGTGCCATCGGAAAGATATGACTTAATCTTTTACCTAAAGCCATGAGAAAATCAAAGTCTATTCTACAGAATTGGATATAAGATATTAACATTTCTAAAGGCGAAATATTTCGCATACTTTCTTTATCTTTTAATATAAAAGTTAGTAAGAGAGCAAACTTTAAAGGATTTTATAATTCATTTTTACTCAGAAATGGTCTCAACATTAATCATATTCAAGATGTGATCATTCATTCAACTGCGTAAAGCTGAGAATAATAGCTAAAGACTTATATTTAATATTAAATTATAAATTAGAAACGAATTTGAGATTTAAGTTGAATTTTGCGATTAATGTACGAAATGAGAAAAATGGAAATAAATTAAAATATTTACACTCCTTAATTCACGACAACACAAGTCTATAATTTAAAGGTCATAAAATCATAATTTTTCATAAAACATTTGATATTTCATTAAAATTTCGATTTTTGTAGGAGTACAAAATCGTATAATTCAAGTTCACATAAGTTATGGAATAAATTTTGTGGGATTTATGAATGACACTGATGAATCTCATAGGACCCAAGTTTTTATTAACTCTGCCTTTTTATTAAAAGCAAAATATTATTTTTTAAAACTACATCTCAAATAAGCTCAATTATCGAAGTATGTTATGTTAATTTTGATTTTAACTTTTTATTGATTTGAATAAAAAGTTGAAATATTGTTTCACAAATCAGGTTATAATTGGTATCTTAAAAAATTATTTCAAGTGCCGGAAAAGTTTAGAATAAATAATCCAACGCTTCAAAGTTAATAAGTTAGGGTCAGTTTTCAAATATGTTTGATATCTCTACAGATACTATGGAAATAGTCTTTCCCATTATCATGCATTGATTGAGAGTTTAATTTATATCTTTTTCATATTTATTTTATGAGAGCTTCAATTTTAATACCTGTACATCTGCATTAAGATAAGTTTTGCGATGTGTTTCCGCATTCGGTCTACAAATAGTTTGACTCTATTTCAAGAACAACTTATTAGTAATAAGTATTATGAAAATAAAGTATTTAAGATATTCAAATTGTCAGGCGCTGTGCTATACTCAGAAAACATATTCATTTACTTTGAATAATAAAAATAAATTTGAATTTTAAAAATTATTTTAATATTTAGCAAATTTTGACGGATTCATTAATTTTCAAAATATAGGGATTTTATTCAGAATTGTATTATACAATGTATATCTTGTATATTATATCACTGTATTATTGCATTCATAAGGCTCTGGGATTAAAAATTGACTTCTTCTTCATATTTTTCAAAGAATTCAAAATAAATTGTTTACAAACACGCGTTTAGAGAAATCTACAAATTTGTATAACCGCAGAAGCGCTTGATTTCGTTTTGTATAATACAATCTTAAATGGTATTTTGTATAATATAAACTGTATTATACAGTATAAAATACAATGTATAATACAATTGTATAATGCAAGAGATTGTATTTTTTCATCCCGAAGCTCAAGTAATCTATTTTTCAGTTTTAAAACTAAAATATTTATCTCTAGCATAAAATCTATTTTAGCACATATTCAGGTCTTCTCGAAATTTAAATAAAGCGTTGAATATTTTTATAGATAAGATTCAGTGCAAAGAATATAAAACTTTAAAAGCTTTTTCTATTCACGCCTTTTGAATACTGAAATAGGGAAGAAATGAACTGAAATTTGCAACTTTTTGTGGATTTACAAAAAAAACAATGTTTTTTGTTTCTACCCAATTGACAATTGAAAAAACTATTATTTCAATAAAAAAAAATTTAAGAATATATTTGATTCAATTGAAAAGTTTCGATTTATTTTCGATTATGAAAAAGTTATAAATTTTTTCGACGATTATTTTCACATTTTCAGCATTTTAACGGTTCAGGAAAATCATTCTCACAAAACAATGGCATAAACTTTTGAAATAACACTCAATAAGGAAATATATGCATGAATTTCTTTTAAGAAAAAATCATTTAAAGCGCATCACTTTTAGCCTTAGAAAGTATAAAAAGTACATTAAGTTAAAAGCATTTAAGATTTCCTTAATATTCAGTTTATTCATATTCATAATTATATCAAAATTCTATAAACTTATAAATGAAGAAAAGCTTTGAATGTAAATGAGTTTAATTCTCACAATCGTTCATGTCTTTGCATATAATGAGTTTAATTTCAAACATAAATTATAACAAAATAAAATTTTATTTTGGAAATAAAGCTAACTTTCAAGTTGAGAACAATTAAATCATTGGGTTTTGTTTGAAACTAATTAAACAATTAATGGATGAAAATAATAGCGCATTAGTTAATTCATAAAATTATTCAACATTTGCTCACTTTAGCCTTTGTTAGCAATGGGACGTACAGTATATGAAATATTTTTAGTTACTTATTAACATATTTTACATTTTTAAGTCAGACTATGAGTAAATATGATTGAAGTAAAAGAAAAGGAAACACTATATTCAACACATTTTACGGTTCATGAGTCGAGTTAAGTAACATTTTAAAAATTCAAACAATATTTTTTACGCTAAATAAAGGCTTAACTAATTTTAATACTAGTTTTATGACTATATGATTGATACTGAGAAACCTAATGTCATACAATCCATGTGATCATGTCTTATAAGATTATGACTGAATAAAATACAGGCACATGAGATATGATTAAAAAAAGTAGTAATCAATCATTTAATAATATAGTGAAAATTTTACAACAATAAGTTCCATAACATTAACTGGGAATAAGATAAAAATAAATGCCATTTTGAATTTACACGACTTCCTAAATGGTGATATAATTATGACTTTCAAATCACTGTTTATTTCACACTTCATACCTCTAAATGACTCTTAGATTAAGAATTTTTCGTTTTAAAGTGTTTAATATTGTGATTCACATCATTGAATGTTAAGAGTAGTTCCTGATAATACAGATAAATTCAAGAAAATGTAATGATAACGTGTTTTTTTCTTTCAATGCTTTGTCAGTATTCATTTCTACAATATAATGAAGAGTCTAGGCTCCAGGCTGTGCTCTATCAACCTTTTTTGAGCCTCAGGTTCAAGCTCGGTGGTTTTGAGCCTAGGTTAAGGCTCGAAGAACTAATGATTGAGCTTTAATGCAAAACTTAATAGAAAACTATGATAATGTGTTATTTTATATTTTTTATGTCTCAGTTAAAATATATACAAAACAAAGTCTAAAAATTAATAAATGACTCAAATCGTAAGACTTTCATTTAAAACAAAGTTATTAATTAAAAAAACATTTGATAAAATATCTTTAAACTATTTCATTGTTCGACTTTGAATACTGAAATAGGGAAAAAATGAGGCATCGGCTCATAGTTTAGATTCATTCTTAGGCTCAGTCAACCTCAACATTTCCGACGGGATCACTTCAAAACACAGATTCCCTGCTTTAATACCCTTATAGCAAACTTTTCCCATTTAAGTTATCTTCTTTGATAAACACCGATTTAAATTATTTCAAAACTACAAGGTTTATAATAATGTTTAGTCGCGTTAATCTTTTGCTATGAAATATTAAAATTCCCATTTTAAAGGGTTGGAATACATCGAAACTGGACGGGCGAGCAAAACCCTAACCTACTTGTGACAGAAGGTAGGACTAGAAATGGCTGCGAAGCCCGAAGGGTCTAGCTTTCATCCTAAGCCGTGTACACTAACCCGAATATATAAATGTGTTTGCAAAATAATATGAGTTTGCATTGAAGTATTTATTAAAATAAAAATTGTTATGAAATTTTAGTTTTGAAATAATTAAATCAGAGATTTTCATAAAAGATAAATTGGAAAAGTTTGCTATAAGGGTATTAAAACTGGGAATCGGCGGTTTGAAATGCCCGACTACAGGCTTAGGCTCACCCTGTGTAGCCTGAAGAGCCTTAACTAATTTCGTTAAAATTCAAATTTCATGTTTTTATCTTATATTTATAGCTATACCTGTATATTCAAAAAACACTTTTCATAATTTTCTGTATATCGCCCGATAAGTTCGTTTTGGAAGCTTACAGGCTCAGGCTTATGCTCATTGTTTTCGAGCCTATGCTCTTCATTAATATAAATATTTATTGAATTTATTTAAAACAATCAAAAAATCAATTTTACTAAAGTGCATTTGAAGCCTTTCCTGGTTATAGTGAAGGGTCAGTGGATTAGATAAAAATAGTGCACAATAGTGCACAATAAACTTTATAATTAATATAGAAAATATTGTGCACTAAAATTTAAATTGAAAGTGAATTAAAAAGCTTTGTTTAAAATGAATTTTTCACCTTATGTTGAAAACAAAATATTCTTAAAAGTTCTTTTAAACGGTCAAAATTTCGATATTTTTTATTGAGTATATACTTATAAATAATTTTAAATTCTCTTAAGCAGAGAAAAAGTATTTACTGTTAGCGTTGACTTCAGCAAAGCTTTTTAAAAAATTGAGGTTTGTTGCACTCTCTAAAGACAGTGTCATAGGTAACTTTTTTATCCCGTGTTAAGTTTCTATTCTGATCCTAAGCATTAATCCAAATCTGCAAAATTGCGTTTTTATTGATTAGAGCATAACTTGTATTCTTAATTATAAGAACTCAAACATTATAATTGTTAACATAAATCTATTTCATAACTTAAAATCAAACTTTTACCTGTTATACTACCCATATAGCAAGCTTTGCCTCATTTAAATTTAGAGAAAAAATCTAATTTAAGTTAACTTTGAATTATTTAAAGGTTAAAAAAGTTTTATTCCAGAATAAATTCAGTTAACTCAATACAAAGCAAATAATAATAAAATTTTATGCCGAATAAAAGGAATAAAATGCTATTAATGAAAACCAATGATAGGAAAAACAGCAAAATTCTCAAATATTTGTTAAATATAATCCAATCAGAATCCTATCGGTAAGCTTTATATGTTTACTGACTATGACTTGAATTTACACAATGGGCTACTTTTCTTAAAATTCAAAGCATGATTGGATTTAAAACATATTTATAAAAAGCTGAACATTGATTGTTATTGAATGAAAAAATTTTAGAAAATAACATAATTATAAATATAAAATAATTCCTACAATAAGTGGGCATTCATTAATTTAGGGTCAGATAAAGGGTAGTCAGTGGGTTGAGTGGGTGCACCTTTTTTGCACCTTTTATTAATCAAAGCTAGAGATTAACTCACAATAAGTTCACATAACATGAACTTTATTCGCATGATTCGAATGACATCATTATTATCGTCAATTTCCTATGTTTTATGTGCAGAGATAAACATCAAAAATAACTAAATCTTAATAAAATTGTGTTCACTTTATTAGGGGTACAATAAAAGCAAACAAAGATCTATTGAATTTTCAAGAATTATAAAACTATTAAATGAATTAAATCTTACAAATAAATGGTTTCATACTATTAGACTTATTAGATTTTATTAAAACTTTTTTGAATTTTTTGAATCATTAATCTTTAAAAAGTAAATTTTGTGGGCTTTATCACTAAAATTTTTAATCTTTTTTCACTCTTCACTAATAAAGATAAGTCTTATCAAAATGAAGCAAAGGTTCAATTGCAAGCTCTAATTTCCGTGACTGTACACACAAATATTGACTTATCGACACATTTCTACCAGTTGTTGGGATTCCAAAGCCAAACCAAACTTGAATTATGAATTCTTAAAAATTTACATAACTTCACAAAAGCCTAAAAGGACTGTTTAATGTTTTGTTAAACTTATTGTCAAAATAGAATATTTAGCTGAACCTTATGTTTATGTAGTTATTATTTACTTAAGAGTTAGCTATAACCTGAAGTGATGTTACTAATTATAAAAAATCAGTAAAGGCTTCCTACTTAATATTTAAATAGGATTTTGTTACATACGTAACATTGCGTAACATATGCATACATAAGTCTGAGTTGCAATTAGATGCAAAAACTTGGAACTAATGAATATTTTATGAGTTGAAAAAGACCTGACATTTTACAAACCAAATGCAAATATACTTCAGTAACCTGTATTACAATCTTGAAATGTCAAAAAGATAAGTCAGAACTTTTTGTGAGGTGAGGTGGGGAGGTGTGATCTAGTAGTATGATTGCCATCGGCAAAGAGGAGGTTCAATTCATATATTTTTGATTTCATAAAAGCTTTTTAAAGTCAATTCAAAATGTATAGCGAAATAACACTATTCAACTATTATTTCATAGGCGCTCAAAACCAATAATACCGTGTAATCTCAACAATGAATTAAATATTTTAAGTAAACAAACAAACCAGAGATGTCGGTCCTCAGTTGCAAAAAGCAATTCTTTAAACTATTTCACTTGCTATGTAAGCTTATTGAGTACAAACATAATACTGAATACACTTTATAGAAGCTTATGAACAGCTCAGCTATTTTTCATGTAAGTCATTAACAGCAAGACATGTCTTCATTTGGACAATCTGTCATCACTCAAAAATAATTGATCTGTATTTTCCTGTTAGATTCGGTCCATGTTTTACCCTATGACTGATTTTATTTATACCTATAGAGTAACTTTTTCGGCGTAACTCGAATGACAAATTCGGCGTAAGGGAAAAACCGAAAGATTTTTCCCAAATTAGGCGGTAATATTTGTAGACTTAAAATACCTCAAGAAACAGATCCTTATAATAATTTAAATCTTGAATCAGTTGAAATTTTTTGAACGAAGAGAAAATCTGAAGTTTTTTAGTATTTTTCGAAAAATTCGGTTTATTCGGCGTTATTTCAAGAAAATTATCTTTAAGCCGAAAATTTTTTTGGATTCGGCGGTAATATTCAGATTATTCGGCGTCACGCCGAAAAAGTTACTCTATATTTATACCATACACGAGAACTTTAATCTATCAGTTCTACCAAACTTTTTCTGACTCTCTTTTCAAAGTTTGTGGTCTCATAGCATTCAATCTTTTTTTTAAAATAAATTTTTAACACTTTTCTGTCATTTTTCCATCTCATCAAATCCTAAAAACAAAGAGATCTACTTTTTTGCCGGACAACTAATTCTTTTGTCATTTTTGAACAACAATGTTAGCAGAACTTGATTGTGATCATCAGTCATGCGAAAAATTCGGGATTAAAGACTGTCAGATGTTTCAAGAAATAGAATAGTGTTTTAAAATGTTTTATTTATTGCAGAACTTTTCAAACTTTTGCAAATGATGTCCATATGCTCGGCTCGAGCAACCTTTTGAAACTTTAGGTTCAGGCTCAAGCTCAGCCTATTTAGCCTGTACGACAAATTTGACTTAAATTCACAAAAATTTAATATTTTCCATTATTTGAGTTTTAAATTTTATATCTAAAAATTGAGCTTTAAAATTAACAAATGAATTACTAAACATAAATCATTCATTTAAACAAGTGAATCATTAATCATTTTTTCAGTAGGCTTAGGTTAGCCTAGGCTTTAGGGTAGGCTTTAGGGTAGGCTTGAGGAGCATTTTAGAGAATTAGGCTCGTCCTCTAGGTTTTGATACTATGGACGTCATTAAAAAAATTGATGAAACTCATCACTTTATAGTGGAAAATACAGTATAAAGCTTCTCTATTTTTATGTATTCATTAATGAAGTTTATTTCATTTTAATGAATAACTTCGACTCATAATAAAATCTTAAAACAATTTAAAAGATTTTTAAAAATGAAACAAAAAATTTAATGTTTTATCATTTAATACCTAGTATTTTGGTTATTGTTTAATTATTAATTACTGACATAAGAATAGGCTTCTTAAACATATTTATAACTCGAAAACTAACTACAATATAAAGATAATTGATCGTAAACTGTCTTTAAATATAAGCAATAAAAACCTAAGTTTCTTAATATTGATTGTAATTGTTTTCTACATTATCGAACAGAATATAATAGATATAAACATTGTTTCATTCTATTTCTTGTTCATAAAAAGCATCACATTATATAAAATATTTATCACTTAATAAAAAAAACGTTTTCATTCGCCAGCTCCCTAATGAGAGGAGATCTCACTGAAGCCCATGTTGAAAACCAGTGAGATTTTTGCAGGCGTGTGCAGGCCATGGGATTGTTTAAAATATAATGAATATGTGGCCGACATATAGCAATCAATGATTGACTTTTAGTACGTCCAATAGTACGCAATTTATAATTACCCTCAATTGAAATTTATTTAAAATAATTTTAAAAATATAAGATTACACCAATTATTGAATCTCCACACCATAACCTGAAATTATTACAAAATTAAGGTATTAATCAAATATTAGATTTGATTTAAAATTCGATTAAATCTCTTTGCCTTCAACATTAATTCCCAAATTTTTTGCGTTAAACTTTATTCAGATTTGAGCAAAAATACAATGTTTTTTTTAATGAAAAATTAATTTCGATTTTTAGTATTTTCGCAACAATAAAAAATTAGAAAGTTATAAAATATAAATTTTAGCGTGCTGCAATTATCGAAACACTGGTTTATCTGATTGTTGCTCAAAAGGGTTAAAAACTTATTAAAAAATATTTATTAATTATTTATTGTGTATGAAATGCTGATTTCACTTGTATTTAGTTAGAAACTAATACTTTGATTTAAAACTTTTACTTGTAATAACTTAAAAATTAACATTCAAATGAAATTTTATAAATAAATATTGTTTACAACTTAATACATACACAAATAACTATCAGGTCTTTTGAGTTGAAACAATTTAAATTTTGTCCATCAAGTCGTTGATATTTTAATCTTAAAATATGTTGAACTGTTAGAACACCTTATTATAAGAAATTACTTGGTTGGTCATAAAACAATATTTTGATATTAAATTTCAGCATATCATGTAATGCCTGTATAAATAATTCATATGAGTTTAAATATAAATAATGCATAACATTTGCCTCTTATGAAACTTTTTGTGAAGTGACTTATTTAAAGAATCTCTCGCTTTTTAAGTCTTTTGAGTGTGTTTTGCTATTTGAAAAATAATTACATTACTTACATAGAAATCTCACGTAATCGTATCAAAAATAATTGCGTGATATCCTCAAAACTTTAGTTTATTTAAATATTTATAATTTATTATTCTGCTAATGGTATTCCCTCTCCAGTGAACTAAAAGGAATAATCAGTTAATTATGAAAATCCTATAATTTGCGGTTGAATTTCAAGACAGCATAAGTTGATTGCAATTTCGTTATAATTAAACCCTTTCTCTCATAAGTCAAAGAGTAGAAAAAACTGTTTAATTAAGGTTAGTCAAGACGCTAATAAATTATTCAAGATTTCAGTAAACGATCGCTAAATTTTATGTGTGGTTTTGTTAGAAATATAAATAAAGAGTTAATTATCAATTAACTAATATCTCTTAATTCAATCTCAAACAATTAAAACTTCTTAACACCTAAACAGACTGCTGTATACAGACTTCCCAACATATAAATCCAGACTTTTATTTTATTACTCCCTGAAGGAAGAGTTGAAGTGTTGAAACTTTAGCTGAAAATATTTTAACAATAAATACTCGGATTAATTGAATAAACATTAATTCGAATAGAATTAGTACTGATTTTAAGAAATGAAAGAGAAAATTAGAATAAAGTTTGTGAAATAGGTTTGAAGAGAAGCATCATAGATATGAAAAGCCACTTATGAGACATCGAACCCCATATAATGATTACATTCATTTTGGGAAAAGTAAAACTTCAATCTTTTCAAGTGTTCATTAAACTCGGACCAAGTCTTGTATTCTCTACACTTTTAGACGATTGATGTTATGGAGCGGGAGTTCCCAAAATCCATTTTTGCGATTATTTATGTCTGAAAAGCATACTATAAATTCATAGCCCAAAGGAAAGGAGCAGACATTGTGTCGGACATCAATCCTTGAGTGAGGCCAGTATTCATTCTGTCGTCAGACCATTCCGTAAATACCTGTATATAGACAGCTATTAAATTGAACGACTTTTAAGTTTTATTGCAGAAACATTAATATAAAACAAATTCCTGTAAACTATGTGTCTCAGTCTATGTGTGATAAAGTCTAATCAATTTCAAAATACAAATTAAGTCTTTCAGTAAATGTTTTAAATTTAATATATTGTTCCATAAATAGTAAATTAACTTAAAAGGAGAATAAATTCAATGACTTTTTAGTGATTTGACTCAATTAGTTCTTCAGTTTGCAATTTATAGTATATAGTGATTGAGTACGTCTTTGAATATCAGTTTTAGGAGTAAAAGTAGAAAAAGAAATCCATAAACTTGTGTTAATGACTTCAATCATTCCTCTAAATAGTTATGAAGTTAAACAAAAATTTAATCGAATTCTGTTTACGTACTGCACAGCAATGTTTAAATTGCAGGACTTTTAAAAATAAAATATAAAAAGTAAAAATATATCTTAAATGAAAGTATAATTAAGTGAAATTTTGTTATAATTTTTGCAATCTTGACAATACCGTACTAATTAAAGGCTTGATTCTTGAGTTCCGCCTTTCAATTCGAAGCTCACCCAACACACGTTGGATTAAACTTTGAATTTTTATTTAGAAATAAAAAAGTTTTATCACTTTAATCTTTAACATAAATGTTAGTTAACATTAACAATAAAGTTAAAGAACAAGAACTATGTATTAGGAAATCTGAAGAATTAAGAAAATGGGTGGGACTGATGGTATTTGGAGGGGAGAAAACGTGCGCAACAGTAGAGATACTGTCTATGCTTCAGAAATGGTTTTTTGTAGAATGAGGGCTGGATTTTCAAAAGGGTGTATGGCTTGTAATGTAAGTTTTACTATCAGTCAACTTAACTTAGGATAGCGTTAGACAAGAATCAGGCAAAAGAGAGTTTTTATGAATCTCTTTCAAAAATAAAGCGATTCTTTATAGTAATCAAATGAACAATAAGCCGAAAAGTGTATCGAAGTATTTCTTGTTATTCTCCAAAATAAATTTTAAACATCTGATAAATTTATTACAACTGAATGATGATCAGAAACGATTTCTACTCAATAATTAATGCCATAATTTTTATTTGTTTTCTTAATATTAATGGAATAATTGCAGACGAAATCGGTAAGTAATTCAAAAAAGTTTTTCAAGATTTCAATTATGAATATGTTTTGGAAACCTTATAAATATATTAAGGGTTTGTTCACAAAGATGGACAAACTTCTAACTATTAGTTTGTATTGAGGCTTATTTTTGACCTCTAATAACTTCTTAATTCAAAAAGTTATGCAAAATATTTATTATGAGTTTAGAAAAGTTGTGCAACACATGCGTCTATGAATTGCAAGTTTTCAGTACTGCTATAGCATTAATGTTAACAAACAAATTGCTTAATACATTAGCCTTTAGAATGGTTTTCTATTTAAAAGCTGGTCTTTGAACTGATAAAATATTTTCTATTTATAATGAGTGACACTTCTGTTGTATCATTAATAGGAGCCCAAGACAACAATTTGATTGCACTTAAACTGCTTATTAAGCTTTATTATTACTTTTGTAATAATAATAAATATAACTTTAATCATCAAAATTGATTGCTTTAAGGGAGAAATTGTTGTATTAATCGTTAGAAACATGTTTATTCAATTAGTATTTGTGTGATTTAATGTCTTATAATCAAGCATTTCGGTTGAAGAATAAACTCGCTAATGATAAGGTATGGCGCAGATTGCAAGTAATTTTTGTAATTTAAGCCCAAGGCTGTCATATCCTCTCACATGTAACAAGTTATAAAACTTGCACTATTACACTAGTGCGCAGCTTTGTTATTTATTCTTAATTTTATGGTTTGCAAAATAAAGAAAAGCGATAAACTTTCGATTGTTTTCCATTATTTATGAGCTCATCAGATGTTATTTTTATAATTATGCAGCGAATAATGCATTGCTATTAATTTCCTTTTTTCGCTGTGTTTCGCGAAGATCATAATCTTTTGATCAAACAAATTATTTTCAAGAATTTAAATTTAAATTTAAATTACTAAACATTAAAAGCATGATATACTAATAAATATTTGTTACCTAACATTATCTTAACTCGTAATTTATTAGCAGTGTATTAACGATTAGCGAATTTAACAAAGAGTTGGCCCAACAGCACAAGCAATAATTTTATTTCATAAACACTCGGCAGTCATGCAATAAATTGAATAAAGGTGTGATGTCTTCCGCTGATTTAACTCTATCACTGATGTTGTCTATGCCTGACTCGAATCTATGATATTTGAAATGAGCATTAAGTAAATATAGACTTAAACATCAAAGAGAAATGCATCTTAAAAGCTGTTTTAAATGTTAAGTTAAGACCCGAAAGCATGCATAGTATCGACCACTCAGGCTTGAAATTATTTTTAATATTTGAACCCTTTAAGTGATTTAAAACCGAATTTTTGAAAGGATGCCACACAATTAGCAAATAAAAAGCTTTAGTTATTCAGCTGTCAAATAAAAACATATCCTTAAACATGTTATAAAAACTACTGAAACAATCTAAAGAATCGGTTCACATGTTTATTATCCATGAAGTAATAAAAAATATTAGCATATTATGTGAATGTGTCTGTATCGAGCAATTTCTCATATAAATTATTCCATTTCTTTTAGTTTTCTGCACTGTATGTTGAACTTTAAATGTAACTTATTTTCAGTTTAAATTTAATAATACTTTTCTAAATCAACTTTTTATCGATTTAATTGATTCACGATTTTTATTATTAATTTTTGAATTAAATTACGAGTTATTCAATATAAATAATTATTAGTTTAACAATTAATCAAAAATATAAGAGTAACAAAAAATTTAAGCTTAAGTTAACTTCGGGAAAATGCATTGAAGTTGATGTGGGTATAATTTCATTCTTGTTATTAATCACTAAAACTTTTAAATTTCTAAATTTAAAAATAATTCAGTAATGTTTTTGTTTTCATTTATATTTATAAAAAGTTAATTGAAATTGTTCTAAATATATATCAACATAACCAACAAAAAGTACAAAAGCAAAAATGTAAAAAACTAAAACAATTAATTATAAAGAGAGACAAATTTTCTCTATTTCAACTCCAATAGAGATATGGAGAAAGAATTAGAAAATGTTTAATTATAAAAGAAAAATACTTTGACATGAGATGATGTCAATCATTAATAGTATAGCAAAAGACTTGCAAATAAAAAATTATATATTAATTGATTTTTAATTGCTGTAAGAGTTAAATAAAAGCTTCATAAATGACAATACAAGTTTAGATCTCAATTCATTCGTTCTGCTATTTTTATTCATTATAATTTATTTTGTTAAAGAATTAAAGCCTTTGACTATTTAATTGAATTTTAATTTAAATTTGTTACAACACATAAAAGTTAATATAAGTTTAGTAAAACTAAACCTTTAAAGCCCTCCATCCTTTTTATTCGTTAATTTTAGTTTAATTTCTTTGCGCAGTCTAAATAAAAACTTAAAGGTATGAAATTACGACTTTATCCTTTTCGCAGTGGAGAAGGTATATCTACTTTTCACTGTAGATTAAGTTAACTTTGTGTTGATTTTTTTATCGATCTGACTGATTAATGATATTTTTTATGTATTTGAGTAAAGATCTCATTTCTCAAAGTTTTTGATGCATTTTTTGATTAAGCAGTGTATAGATCCATCATTTTTAGATCCAAATGAATTCTCATGAGAACTAAATTCGTGGGTAAAATACAGTTGTGTTAAAAAATAGTTCTTTGTAAGGCTTGTTGAAAAGTCTATAAGCCTTACAAAGTCTATATTTGATTGTTATTTTATTATAGAAAACTTTTTTTCTAAAGTTGTTATAAATCTTAAGAAATATTTTATGATTTTGTAATTTTTATTAATATTGTAATGTAAAAACTTCACCTATGTCTCCTGTGAGGGAGAAATTATCGCTTCAATATTATTATTGAGAAAGTTTTACAAAATTCCTTTAAGTTTTAATACTTTCTGTTAATTTTATTTAATATCTATCATTTAATTTAATTATTTAAATACAGAAAAAAGTAAATTCTAAGCATTTTAAGTTAAAAATATCGAAGAAAATCTATTTTCAATTTTCAGTTTTTAAAAAATTAATGATTCAATCTCTCAATACATCAATTATTAACTCATAATATTTAAATATTAGCTCTATTATTAAGTTTGTTATTATAAATACTTGAAATGATTGATAAATAAGAAACACTAATTAATTAATAATAAATAGAGAATGAGTTCAATTGTAATATTTATTTAAATCATATAAAACTCTGAAAAGCAAACATAACTAATTTTAATTGATTTGACATCGAATGAAAGATTAAAAAAACTATTGGTTAGAATAAAGTAAAAAACTTATGTCAGATTAAGTTTAATATAAATACTACTCTTATTTGTTTAAGTTAAAGTATTTATAGTTTAAAGCTTACTTTGATTTGAGATATAAGAGATCGTGTACTTGAAATAATTTCAATTATTTTGACCCCTAAATGACCGATTTTATAGTTCTAAATGACTTTGAGATCGCGCAAGAGCTTAATGTAAACTCAATGTAAACTCAATGTAAGCTCAATGTAAAACTTCAAATGCCATTCACTAGACAGACACTCGACCTTTTAGAAAATGCTCTCAAATTTAAAAACTCATCGCTGTTTTCAAAATGTGGCTTACAATTGAAGGGATCTCTTGAGTAGCATTTCTGCGTGTCATTGTTGGCCACATCTTTAGCTTTTTTGTTACACAACTCAAAAAAGCAGAAATCATTTTTACAGTGCTATATAAAAAGCAGTCATAATAAATATCACTCAGGCTTTAAAGTTTGAAATGATTTATGTTTTTGTCAAATTCAAAGTCAAGGGCGGAGTTTTAACATTTAATTTCCTTTTGATGAATAGACGCGGTATCAAATCATTCTTTTTTTTTAATTTCAAAATTTGAATCTAATATAATTTCATTTTCTTAACCTTTGATTAACTCTTGGCTATACTTATACTATATCTATGACTATGATAGAACTTATGGCAGGTTTGGAAAGAATAGCTTTTTCTATTAAATCAGTGGTTTGAAGAAGAAATTGATTATATGCTATCACTTGTCAATAAGAATATGATAGGCCTTAAAAATACGATAATCTTTTGAAATACACTTTCTCTTTGCTCTCAAGCATAAAGTATTATTATATTCTTAAGTTGAAAAAAGTTTAACATGCATTTGTATATCATCTTCCCTTTTGCTCCTGGTCTGGTCTCACCTCTCACTCCCTCACACAATAAAATTTAATGTCATTACTCCTCTTGTGTCATATTAATGATGTTTTCTTCCGTGAAAAGGTTTCAAGTTTTTACTTAAGTAATGATTAGCTAAAAAGGAAAAGCGGTACTGTTTTCATCTCTAAAGTCAAGCACTATCAGGATGTCATTATTCAAAAAAGTGTTATTCATCTACAGTATTATATAAGAGAAGTTCAAATGCGTTTGAATTCTTTGTTTTTCTTCTCATTCATAAACTGTTAATTTCAAACCTAGAACTCAAACAAATCTCAATCAAAATTTAGCTTTTAGTACAAAGTAGTGATACCTTCTGTAAATCTATTTAAAGAGCCAAGAGAAACTCAGCTAAAATGTTGCTTAAGGCGCCGTAAACCAAAGCACATTATTGAATTGCATACATTCTTATCTCATATTATTTTTTGACATGTTTTCATGTTTTCTTAAAGACCAACTTTGATGAGAAGATTTATTGTGATTCAAACCCTTGTTTCACATACTTGTGAATTCATTCATGCCATTGCATTCAATGAAACTATAATTATATTTTCACACAAAACAAAAGCGAAACTACTGCTGAAATGAAGAATATAACGATACTGACAATTGTTATATTTCTTGGGAGTCTATCAGAGAATTTGTGTGGTGAGAG
>JAQGCH010001122.1:0-17287 GCA_034699485.1 Nanhermannia elegantula | reverse complement strand
CCCTATGTTATATTTAGAGATTTTCAATAAAATTCTAGCAAAAAATTTTAGCTTAAAAAATTTTCGGGATCCCGGGATCCCGGGAAATGAAACTGATTCTTCCCGGGAAGGCCCTTCTCTACATACCACACTATAGCCCAATATATAGTCGTATGTCTTTTAGCAACAATTACTTAAACTAAAATAGTTTAGAGATATGTTAATAATTAGGTTTAAGAGCGCGGTAAAGAGACTTAATTATAACACTTAATTTTAAATAAACATTTACTGTATGTCAACAACAAAATTCCTAAACTTAGTGTTTTTCTAGTTGACTGACATTAAAACCAAATTTGCATTTAATTCCCAAAATGGAAAGAACTTTCAGTTGAAAAGCATTGCATTCACATCAGAATAAAAATTAAAGAGAATCAACAAAATATTAGTCAAACATTCGCAGCATTCACATCACCACAGCTTTCGATAACAGATTCAGAATCGGATTTAATTATTGAATGCAAAAAGTCTATTTCTAAAATTGATAATTCATTCCTACCATTGAAATCATAACAGATTTCACTGTCAGAATCAGAATTAAGTGAAGAGTATAAGAAATTTAAACCCCTGAGTTGTCCATCATTTGTGTCGGATTTATCTCAATCTGAATCACATCCAAATTTGAACCTAAAATCAAACATTCATTTTATTGATTGAGTTCACCTCAAAATTCCTTAACTGAGTCTTCATTGGAATCAGTAATAGAAAATCAAGAATCAGAGACTATATCTTCTATAACTACAAATTATCCAACGAAAGAAGAAGACAATAAAATTTTTACAGAGTATGTATCAGAGATCGAAACAATAAGTTATTCTTTAATCGAATAAGAATTAGTTTCAATTAAAGTAGAGAAAAGAATTTTATTTTTAATAATCAAAAGTATAGCTCTTTTTCAGACAGTGATAATGCTTGCGGACCATCTTTTTGTGATAAATTTTGTGGTTTTATAGGACGTAATCCACCTATCGATGAACCGATTACTGAAGCGTCCAATTCTTGAGGCGCTTTCAATGGATGACAATCAAGAAAATAATTTTAAAATTAAATTAAACCAAAAAATAAGAAGTGATTCCGACTTAGATAATGATTACAATTACAGTAATAATCCAAGTGTTAAAGAATTTAAAGCCAGTTTAGAATATACTAAAAAATTGCTGAAACATGAATTATTAGTCAAAAATGATATAAAGAAAAATTAAATTAAATCCCAATTACAAAACCCTGAAAATATTCTGAAAAGTTATGCTTTTGAGAGAAATATAAGGCGCAAACTTGAAAATAAATTTGATTCACAAGAAAAAGCTGACAATAAAAGCCATAATAATTATTGGATATTAAAACGCGAGAAAGAGGTGCAAAGATGTCGCGAAGAGATAGAAATCGCAAATAAACATGAAATGCAAAGACAAGGACTTGCGGAAAGTGATAATTTCGTTGATCAAGATTTAGACTCAAATAAATTTTCATTACCGAAGACAAACTTTCGAAGAGATGAACATAAAATTAATAGAGAAATGATTAAATGCAGAAAAAAGAATAATTAAACTTAAGCTTTAAACTGATCTAAACTCGGATTCATTTATAATTGTATATGACAATTACATTTTAGTGTTGAGCATAACCTCGTTTTATTTAGAAAAGGATTGATCTTAAGCTTTTTGGAGTGTGCTTTGGTTGAGCTTTAAGCCAACATTAAAAATAAAATCAAATTTTTAGTCCGAAAAGTTAACTTTTTTGCTCAAAAATAATTTCATAATTGACAAACTGGTCATTTGTAAAACAGTTATCACAATTTTGTAAATAACATTATAAACAGAGCAAAGATAATATAAGTTTAATCTATAGAATTGAAAGTACTTTTTCTGTCCAAATTTTAGAATATTTTTTCGTTTATAAAACACTTGTCGACTGAATTATACTAATGTATTAAAAGAGAAGTTCATAAAAAGGCTTTGAGCTTATCTTTTAAAATATAAACTTGAGCTTTAAGGGAAATCGAGTGACTGCGCTTTGGCTTGAGCTCTAACAAGATCGGTACACTATTGCATTATTAAGACAAAGTACATCACAAATACATTAAATACAGCAGTTATACGGTATATCATATAAGTTATATTAATTACAGGCTATAACTTATGTTCCGTTCCTTCTGTATTAATAAAAATATATACTAAATGTTGGTTTACTTAAACTTAATTCTAGAGAACATTTATTCCTAAGTAAAATCAAAGTATTCTAAATATATATTTATTTAAATTAAAAACCAATTATTACTTTATTGAGAACAAATATGTAAAAATTCGAAACTTTATTTATTAATCAAAAATTATTTTTAATTCGAATACAAACGAAAATGCATTCACAGTTTTAAACATGAATATTACTAATAAGACGATAAAGTTCATCAAATTTATGGATCTGTCTTAGAAACCAATCGCCATAACGTCGCGCAACTTTAGTGTCAGCGATATGTATCATATCCTATAAGCAAATGAAAAAAGTTTGTAATTTTAAAATGAAAACAAATGCCGACTGAGAAGGATATTAAAAAGAAAACATACTTTTTCAATGTAAAAGTCGACGTCAGATCCAGATTGAAATTCTCCCTCTAATCCTGACTGACCTTTAGTCCAAACGAGATTTTGCATCTTATGTTTAAAGCAAAGAAGATTTCTTTTGAATTCTTCCTGAGGCAAATCGACAAAGTTGGCCAACTTTGCGATAGGCATTGTTGTGTACAGCTTTAGATAACTTCTAATCTCAAGCAACGGATACTGTTGTGCCACTTCATCGCAGAAGACCCTCATCTGATGCTTCCAAGGGTCGTTCTTGGGCGCGGTCGGTGCTAACGGGTTATCGAAAATTCCGGCCACTGGGGAAAGGAATTTAGGACACGAGTGCTTAAAGACGTTCTCGAACTCCTTGAGGTCTCCTCTTTGCAACTTTTGCATGGAATCCGACATTTTCTCTGTCAACTGCGACAAAACGCTTTCGTCAATTCGCTGCGGATGTAATGCCAGACATATTGACAAAAGTTTATACATTTGTTCCGTTTGTTTTTCGATTAATTCCACTTGAAATGTGCGGTACTGGTGATACATCTGACGCGTCCTTTGCAAGTACACCAATATGTTAGAGAAGGTGCGTATGGCGTCCGAATACCTCCTCATCATCATATACGCGAAGCCAACGTAATAGAAAGTGGTCATCTGACACGCCAGCACTCGAGCGGTGGCCATCATTTGCAATTGTTGACGGTTTAAGTCTATGTTTTCCAACACTTTGATTGCCTGATAGTAATCGCCTAACAGTGAGTGCAAACGCAATAAACCAATTAAACTGAAATAACCCAACATTTTATAGAGCGGTTGTCGTCCAAACTCTCCCGACACCAGATCGGGGTCACGACCGCTGTTGAACTCTTTGAGCTGTTCGTTAATGTTTGACTTATCCACCAATGAATGCAATACATTGAGAACTGAGTGAACGTTCCATACTTTGGGGCTTTGTCTCAATTGTTCCAATTCTGGTTCACTCAACTTCTGAACCTTTCCTCGAAATATACTAAACGACTGAAACTGATAAATAAACTCATCGATTATATCCCACAGCCATTGGTTCGGGAGTTCGAGAGCTACGGGTTGTTCAGCGCTTAGGATGTAATTAAACAAATGGCAGTAATTATAATACGACTCAAATCTGTGTTCAATACTTGGCTGGCATTTGGCGTAAATGTGACGATAATATAATTCTTTGTATAGAATGAGAAAAATTCTGTCGTCTTCGGTGACCAGTTGTGAGACTTCATTCTCGTCCGGCCATTGACTTGAGTTATAGTAAGTGTCGGTCAGTTTGACGAAAGTGTTCTCATATAAGTTCTGAATGTCGTATACATTCCGCTCAATAATAGCCTTTTGTAGTAACACAAGAAAGTCTTGAACCAAATCCGGAACCAAATTGTGTTTGTATTGACCGTTATCTAAACGCGAGTCCAATGCGTGACTGCCGTACTGATCACCGCCTGTCCCGTACTCTAACTGTTATTAAAAGCAATTTCTTATATCTTTTGTCCTAAACATTAACTATTTATCCCATACTATACTTACTTCTTCGTATTCATCATAAGAGCCGTACATTTTTGTCATCGAATTATCTTTTGATACCAATTCAATGGATGTGTAAATTATTTAAAAATTAATTTCATACACGTTGTCATCAAATAAAGATGTCTTCATTTGCACATAAATTACGTAAAACTTATGTTTAATTCCCTTTAAATGTTTACAAAAATAGTTGAAAACAAATGTTTTTATTAAATATTTAGTTATTTGAAAGTAAGTAAAAACTAAATTCAATCAAACAATTAATAAGACATATAAATAAACATAAAAGAGATGACATTCGGCGCTAATTTACCGAAACAAGTGTTGAAACAATTTTTAGACATATTTCCAAAAGAGATATCGTTTGCGTTCGCGTACGGATCAGGAGTTTTGGATCAAAGTATTCATAAAAATGATAATTCATCTAAAAATATGACTAAAAATGTGTCCAAAAATGTGTCCAAAAATATGATTGACTTAATACTAGTGGTGGACAACTCTGTTGAGTTTCATAGCAATAATCTAATTAATAACAGAAGTCATTACTCAGTGTTAAGACATTTGGGCCCCAAATGGTTGTCTTCAATACAGGAAGACTTCGGAGCAAAGCTTTACTTCAATACTCTTATACCTATTGATAATCATCTCATAAAATACGGAATCATTAATACTAAACATTTAATAAACGATTGTCTCGATTGGGAAACACTTTATATCAGTGGAAGACTTCATAAACCGGTTCTGGTGTTAAAAGAGCCCAAAAGTAATGATTTGTCGAAAGCCTTACAGATCAACAATCAGTCGGCACTTCATTCAGCTCTACTTATATTGTCTGAAACTTTCACTGAAGAACAGCTCTATTTAGCAATCGCTGGCCTTTCATATAGCGGTGACTTCAGAATGATTTTGGGCGAAGACAAGCAAAAGATCTCTAAAATAGTTGGACCGCAAATCACAAACTTTCGTAATAAATATCAGCCACTCATGAATTCGGATGCCTTGAGTCCAATGGTGTCTTGGAATCCAAATTCTAGGGTTTATTTTCAAGATTGTTCTCCAAATGCAATGTACTATCACTTGAATCTATTGCCCAAAACAGTTCAGCACTACCTCACCCTCGACTGGACCCAAAGGAGTGAAGACGATATCGAAGATGTTTTGCTAAGTCTCGCAAATAGTCTCGAGTGTAAGACTAATGTCAAGACTGCTATTGAAAAAATAGTTTGGAAGTCAAGTTGGTCTCAGAGTTTTAAAGGTGTTTTCACTGCCGGACTCTTTAAATCAGTTCGTTATAGTAGTCGAAAGATCACTAAAATGTTTAAAAGTCTTAAATTAAATTAAATGTTTTAAATTTGATCTGAGTTTATATTATTTTGTTTGATAATTTAAATTAATTATATTAGACTACAATCTAAGTCATCATTTTAGACTATTTTTTAATAAAATTACGTTTAAAACTATTTACAGTTGTTTTTAAAATTTTAGATCAATAAAAATTAAACAATAATTATGATAATTATTACTCTCTTTATAGTAAAGTGAAATACGATTTTATTATTTCTTATAGTATTACAAAGACTTTGATTAACCAATGTTAAGAATATTAATTCAGTTATATTACAATCCAATAGAAATTCATAAATTAAATTAGTTATTATATTATTAAAATTAAAAATAAACCATTTGATAAATAGATATCTATTTTGTAGTTAAATCACTTAAACTTGTACCCTAATTATGCGCGTATAAGTCGCGTCTTATCTGAAGAAAAAAGTTAAAATCTTAAAAAAAATAATGACTGCGACTTATAGGTGAAAATAAAAATCTAAACTTTATTCAATCAAATTTACAAATGTGCCTTAAATCAAACGAGATTTTCTATTAAAAAATTAATTTTATTGTCGCTGTCAAACCCTTGAAACCATTCTCTGAGCATATCTTGAATTATCGGACCTTTTGGATTATATTTAACAACAACTCCTTTAGGATAGTCTTTTTTGGCAGATTTTTCTTAAATATGCCTTCATAAATGAAGTGCGACTTATACATGGGGTGCGTCTTATCTGTGAGTTGAGGTTTTATTATGGAATTTCAGTTATTCATAGTGGTGCGACTTATACGCGCATAATTAGGGTAATATATTTTTGACTCTATATACAATATACCCATTGACTTCTCATTTTTACATAATTATGTAAATTAATAGGAAAATGTGAGTTTAGATACATTAATATATACAGTATTTCATTACTAATATATTTATAATTTTGATACTTTAGAAATGCTTTATTATCTCTAATAATTTTACTTAATTGCGTTTGTCATTCAATTTTTATAAACCGACTTAAAGAGGAAAAAATATATTACTCTAACCTTATTTACAAATTATACTAATCTTTATACAAGTTTTATCATTTTTACATAAGTTAAGATAAAAAATCAAAATTTGTATAAATAATAACTTATTGTATTTATAAATAACTGAATTAAAGTATTAAAAAACTTTGATTTACAATTAAACAGAATAATTACAAATATATAGTTTTAGATTTTGAAGTAATGTTTGAAACGAAAATTGCTGTATCGTTGAGAAGAAACTTTATCGATAGCAAAACATGAATATTGTACGAAGAAGTGTGAGATACAAATCAGTTTTTGGTAAAGTCGACTAAAAGAAATCGATGACATCATTAAATACAGTACAAGTCATTCAATTCTGAATACAAGTTTTTGATTACATGCTTCACATAAACAGGAAATTATTTGAGTAAAAAAGTTGAAACACTATCTCAACAAAAGTGAAAATTATATGATTTAAACATGATTTCACGCTTAATAAATAATTTAAATGAAATCATGTTAAACAGTAGGCAAGAATAGCCCAAAATAAAATTGAAACCGATAATAACATATATTTGACAGTTCTTCTCCAGTAGTCTTCTGTCCTGAATCGATATATTAAAGAGTCCTAAAGTTATAAAAAAAAAATAATTCAAAATTTTAATTTAAATATTTTTATTATTATAAAACATTTAGTTTGAAATCTGTAGGAGAATAAAAAAAATGCATAGTTTTACTATAAATGAATATTTGTTAATTTATTTTCTTTTCATTTTGTTATGATTAGCACTAACGTAACTACCTATGAGACTAAGGGGGGGCTATAGCCCCCAGAGATTTTTCTGAATTTAAGCGTAGGTCTGAATTTATATAGTAAAAATTGTCATATCTTCGATTTTCCTATGCTTAGCCTCCCCCCTTCCCCCAACCAAAAATTTCGAGTTACGCCACTGATGATTAGACCTTTAATTAAATTCGTATTTGTTTCACAATATCAGGTAAAATGTAGTCAACAAAAAGTGTTTTTATGCACATATGTTTGAACTTAACTGATATGAAAGCTTCTCAAATTTTAATGCCAAAACAGCGAAAACAATTTTTTAGCTTATTTTACAAATTTTTAATCATGACATTTAATATTTGGGATTCTGATTAACATAGAGCAGAATAAAGTCTATAAGAAAAAATATTTTTCAGATACTCAATGAGGAAAAATATATTCTATTTATAGCGCAATGCTATTAAATTCATTTTTGATTAATCGAAATCAAGCCAAACAAAAATTAATTAAAATTATTAATAGCATTGAGTTTTAGCATTAATTTAATTTATACTATTTAAGTACCAGTGATAAGGGACTGCTTTTACAGTCAATTTGAGTTGTTTTTCGTATTCTACACAAATTATTTTTTCTGTCAGTCATGAATCAGTGCAATCATGAATTTTATTCAAATACAAATAAATAATTAAAAATTTTTTACCAAACTAATTAAAACACAATTAAATCAGTAATATCTAACACAGAATACCATATTCTAAAACAGTAAAATCATTTGATATCAAATTGGTTTAAGACTCTCAGGAAAATCTTTTGAAGTGCACTCATTCATGACTATGACAGGAGAATAATTTGCATAGAGTATAAAAAACAACTCAAATTGACTACGAATATAAACTTGACTTATAATTATCTAAATGATATGTCTATATCTTCTATTTTATGATAGAAAAATAGAATAGTTTACAAAGTTAGAGCTAATAATTTTTTTAATAAAATGATTTAACCAGAACGTCTCAATGAGTACGCTTATTTTTTGAATACATTAAATTTAATTAAAGGGTAACTAATATATTAAGTGATTTCTATGAAGTAATCATTTATTTAAATTTGATAATTCGTTAGCACAATAAGTTTGATCGTTAAGTTTGCATATTTAATGGTTGTAAATATATTAATAAATCAAATATATAATTATAGTCTTTATTACTTTGATCGGGTATTTTCCTGAAGGAAACTATTTTTAGTAAAGCTTATTTCTGCTTTTATGCAATTTTAGATTTATATTGTTATTTTATTTTTCACAATGAGATAAAAGTTGGTTAATTCATTTGCATTACGGGTAAGTTTATTTCCTTATTATAAGTTTTACGAATAAGTACACTTTTAAATAGGTGTGTGTTCTTGTAGTCAATGAAAACTTCTAAACTATTTTGAATAAAATTAATTTTTATCAAAAAAATTTGAGTATTCAATAAATTACAAATATTATTAAAGATGATGTTTAAAAATATTATAATAGCATTCTTTAAATGAGTGACTTACCCAACCTCCTTGTTGTGCTATCCAACCTATTATTTATTAAGAAACTTATTAGTGTTAAAGCATTAAATCATTTCTATATTTACAATAAGTTATTAAAAAGAAAAGTATATGAAAATTGTCAGCTAATTAATGATTGAAACAATAAACACCTGCAATGTCTCGATCAATAAAAGTGGTGAAGGTGTCAATAATAGCCATAATATATTCCGGATGACCAATTTGGACACAATCTACAGCTAGTGCCCCAACGATTGCATAAAGCGCTGCAATTCTGGCCCAAGTTATGTCATTTCGAAACAATTCTTGTGATATCGATTGGAGAACAGACTGAACGCAATTCACAGATTTTAATGATTGAGAACTAATGTTATTGAGAACACTTGAATATAGTTTAGGATAAGATCTCTCCAATTCAAGTATTAGATATTTGAGTTCAACTGCTACTTGACTAGTGGTTGCGTCGAGTGTTATATTACACATACTTTTAATTCTTTGTAAATTCAAGCGTTTGTGAACGATTCCGCATTTTCTCAATTTAAATCTAATAAATCGTGAGCACAAACATTTTGACTGTTTAACAATATCGCTATGACTGGCCAACAATTTCCAGCCAATTGTTGCTGATAAATGATGGCTTACAGCGATTCCAACATTAGATATGCGCCTCTTTTGCGACCTGAAATCTATGCTGTCCAACAATGTCGAGGCCGAAGATTTTCTCAATTCTTTACTGCATGTTTCTAAATACTGGTTCGGAGAGAGTTGGTTCGGGTTTATTAGAGGCAGACTATACTTTCTAACCTTTATCTCTGGTGTGGTCAATAAAGCAGTATTATTCGAGTTACTAACTGGTGATACCATCTTTGTAGAGGTGCTAATGCTTCAGACCGATTAAACCAAATCCCATTTTATGCTGACTATAGTTAGAATATGACTTATTTTTAGTTTCAATTTCTGTAATCAGACTATAAGTTTGTTGGATGAGAAGAAAGTTTTCCATCAAAATAATCACTACTTAAATAAGCAATAAATTAAAAAATGACTGAACTATCAATAGTTATTACTTAATTTATATGTTCAACATATTTGCTGTCAGTTATATTACTTACAATAGGTTCAGTTTAATTTGTAAACTTTCTTGTTATTCATTTGTTAGCTTTGTTAGCGATGCACTTAAACAGATCTGTGCGCACCTGAATATTGTGTGATGAATGACAAGTACAAGATTGTTCTCAGAGCACTACATCATATGCTATACTAATTATGAAAAAATTGCTGATGTAATACAGCTGGTTATACACGATATAAACGCATTCAGTGTTTAATAAGTAGACTTAACCAATAATTTAACTCATACTATATTAATACAGCGATTCTACCTTATTTTTTAGCCGCACAATAATGTATAAACTCATAGCACTTTAAATTCTAACAAATCAAACTCACATGAGTTCAGTTAACATTATAAATGCTTTCCAACAGTTGTTTGACGAGAATTTTTTTATCTCACGGAGAGCTAACTTTTAGATTACTATTACATGAATAAAAGCGCTATTAAACTGGTTCTTTGAAGATTATTGAATGATGCCGGCAATGACCGATTCATTATTCTCTCAATACATCGTATATTCACTATATTTAAATATTATTTTTTCCCTTTAACGTTTGCGTTCATTGGTATTAAAGTAACTCAATGCTACTGTTGACTGAGTAAACATTGATTTAGGATTGATTTATCATGCATCTTTTTCATTTTAAGGAATTTTCCTAATTACAACAAATATTTTTTCAATAGCAACTTATATAAGGAAAGAGTCTTCTTATTTTTTGGTTTTTCCACAAAAATACCGCTATTTATAGATTAATCAAAAGTAAGAGTTTATTCAAATATTATTGTAAACATAAAATTATTTCCAAATTCTATTAACTACATAAATTTATTTTTGATAAATATACATAACATACCTGTACCACCTGTACATTTTCATTAAACTTGCAATCAAATCCACAAAAATTATATAATTTCAATGTTTTGAATTTCAGCTTTAAAAGAATTAATTCAATTTTCCAAATTACGATCTTTTTCTAATATTAAATTCTTGAGTTTTAGTTGTATTTATGAATCTTTAAGTAAAGTTTCCACACAAATTCACTTATTATTAATGAGTCATTATGAACAGTATTTGTTGTATTTATCGTACAGTATACTGTACATACAGGTACACTGGAAATCAAATAAAAGTAATGAGCGGACCTCCTCTAACCCCCGAGTTAGTGAAATACAGTAAAACTTTACACACAGTAAGAGGTTTACAGAATAAGTATTTCATTGACTTAGGTCTGACTCAGGTAGTCCGCCGATTACTTTCATTTAACTTTGTGTGTACTTAACATTTCTGTATATTTGAACTAAGTTTTGATACAATAATTCTGTTATATTTTAGTTATGTTTGATTATGATTATATCAATTTTTCAAGAATTTGTTGAATCCAAATCGAAATCCTTATTCGAAATTTGATTTTTAAAATAAAATTTAGTTTTATAAATGATGAAAAGTTTAGAGATTGTTATTTTGATGGTTTGAATAGATATTGAAAAATTTCTAAGATTTCAATATCTTCTCACAAACTTTTGATGGAATTTTGACTGATTTGGGCTGACTGAGGGAAAAGGTGCTTAAAGGCAATGGTAAGCATGTTTTGAAGTGATTCCAACTTAATCAGTGTTATAAAATTCAATGGAATGGAAATGAAACAGAAACAGGTATAAAACGATCATAAAGTCCGTCAATTCTACACAAACTAAGACACAAACCAAGACACAAACCAAGACACAAACCAATAGCTACAGAGTTGGCTCATTATTGTTAGAGACATGTTATTAATGACATTCATGACAAAGCATTATTAGTTATTTTTTCAATTTTTTACTTTTCACTCTCATAGCTATTATTCAGTTAAAGTTAACATAGATGTGAAGATTCAACGTTATAATGAATTATTTATTATTAATTCAAGGCTAACGTTGCAGACCATATTTTCCTTTGTCATCCTTTTAAGTATTTAACATTATGCTAATTAGAAATAATATTATACCAGTAGTTACTGCTTTTCAACTTTTAAATGCCGTATTTGTTAACCTTGTGAATAAAATTTATAGCAATCGGCAATAAATTTTCTGCTTCTAAACTAATTTCTTTCTGACATAAACTAGTCTACCAGTACATTATACCTGTGGTATTGCTATATTGTAACTAAGTATCGACAAAATGATGTTTTCGCAAATTTCTCGCTTCAGAAGCCAAATTTGAGTTAAATTAAGCGTTATTTTTATGTAAATTTAATAAAAGTTTCCAAATGCAAGAGATTTTTTTTGTAAAGGGATTTATCGGAATATTTAATGTTAGCGGAGAGTAAAATACTTGTGAAGTATGAGTAAAATATTTCTAATCCATTATTAGAAAACTTTTTAAGCTTGACGACAGACGACCTTTTCTTTATTTGAATACTTCTTTATAATACTTACGCCGAACGTTCTTCAACTTTAAGTTGACACCAACAATACTTCACAAGTAAAAACCTGAGAGGTATTACTCTCGCGAACATAGTATAACTCTAACTACCGATAATTTTAGTCATTTCTTAACTCGTCGATTATATTCAAATATCTTAACATTTACAGGTCTCAGGTCTCAGATAATTTCATGTGACTTTCAAATTCAGCATTAAATTCAAATATAAATTAAGTTTAATTTAATTAAATTTTGAGTTCTGAAGCGAGAAAATTAAGAAAAGTTCATTTTGTCAATATTTTGGTTGTCGGTATATCGCACCCGACCCTTAAAACTATTCACTTCTCATAAGAATTAAAATAATTGAATTATTTTTAAGAATTTAGATTTTCCTGAAACCTATCTTTATTTCAAAATTGAATAATCAGTTTAACAATTAGAACAGTTAAGACTTTTAAGAAATATTTATAAATACAATATTTCTTTTCTGATGTGATGCTATATATTGGTTATGATTAATAAAATGTTATTCCAAATATTAAATCAATTGAAAAATTAGATGTTTTTCAAAATCATTTTAAAGTTATTGATTATTTGCAAATGAAACAAAATTTTTCAAATTTAATTAAATCCAGAGCTATAGTATATAATTAAAAAAACAGTATATCCTCGTTATAGTAAAACGCTCAGAATCTAACAATTCATTTACAATAACGGGGTTTTACTACAGTCATACCTGCACAAGGCATAGGGTTGCCCTGGGGTTGATCCCCTCCCAGAAAATTTAAAAAGTAAAAAAACTATGATTTTTTAGTGGAAAAAACGCGTTATTTGGCGAGAAACCCTGTTTTGAGAAAAAATGTCTCATAAAACCGCAGAGTTTTTACCTCAGCCCTCAGATTTTCAAGAAATCTTGAAATGAACCCCACCAAAGAACCAGACCTTGTGTAGGTACAAAGAAGTTAAGCAAATAAAGAGTCAAAAGCCAACGCTTCACTATAACTGGGTTTTCACTATAACACATTTCATTATATCGAGGATAAACTGTATTTGGAAAACATATCAATAGTCTATTAATTTTTCTTTTATTTATTTAAATAAAACGTTTTTTAAACTAAGAGAAAAAAGAGATAAAAGAAGCTGAAAGTAAAGATGTGAATCTTAAATCAGATAAATATTTAATATAAAAAGAGCGTAAAAGATGAGATAAAACTTTATTTGATTATTCAGTGAAGGTATGTTCGGCGAAGGTGCTTGGCTTCAAAATAGAGCTTAAGCTTGAGCTCTATTGCGTTCGGGAAAAGAGCTTGACTTGAATTTCATTGGAGTGACATCTATTGGCATTTAGATTGCAATTGCAAATTGTATTAACTCTGCTGTCATTCAAGCCAAGTCAAGCTCCATTAGCGTTCGACAGCTTGGTTTAGCTTGAAAATGAAGCTTCAAACAAAGTTTTTAATTCGCTTGAATTTAAGCTCTTTTCAAACTTCAATCGCGTTCGAGGGAGGCTTGAAATCAGGTTTGGCTTAAAATTGGAGCTTAAGCTCCTTTGCCGAACGGGTCTTAAAAGTGTGACCAATATCTCGAAACACTTTCTCTACAATCGGGTTCGACCTGTTTTGCATTCAGGATTTTTTTAAACTGTTAACAAAATTAGAAATATTATTAATGCAAATCAATATTTTTATGTATTCTAATATTATTTCTTCTGACAGTGAGATGGATCAGAATTGCCGATTCATAATAAATGAATGTGTATTTTACGTTTTTTTTGTTTTCTAATTTTTTCATAATATGAGATTTTTGTTCAAATTATTTTTAGAGAGGCTGTAGTCTGTTATATTTGAGTGATGTTTACCTACTTCTATTGTTGGCCTTACTCAGAGATGTGTTGTTCACAACTTATCACTTGACCTAAAGTTGATAATTTTTAAATTTTGTTAAATTTTGGACAATACATCTGAGGAAAGGCTAAGACAAAAAGTTATTTTACTCCAAGTGGTTTCTAAACATTACTCAAGAATAACGAACGGCAGCCCAGCTAAAGATGATTTGAACAAAAATCTCATGTTATGAAAAGAATTTCCTATATTGAGCTCTTAAATACTGCTAAATAAAAGTTATTAACAATTCAGATACCTTAATAATTTACACCCTTTATCTTTAATTTTATTTATTCTTTCATAAAAAATGCATAACATTTAAAGCTTGCATTTCATCTTTCTTGAACATAATTCATATATCCAATAAAATATAGCCTATAAGTAAGCATAAGTAATAAATCAAAGTATTGAATGAAGGAAAGTCCATATCGTAACCATTGTCCACATCAAAAAAGTAGTCCAAATATTGACATATTCTGTAATTTTCATTCGAGGAATAGTTTGAATAGCTTTTAAGAAAATAATGTATTCTTTGCTATTACTATGTTTACTAAGAACATGATAGTTAAGCGTTATGATTGACACAAAATGCAAAGATAAAAGAAAATTGATAATAGATTTAGTCATTCAAAGATTGCTCATCAGAGCTGCAAAACATTTTTTAAAAACGATACGGCTACAGTTGCAACAACTCATGTAACTTTCTGATAGTGTATTTGACTTTTAAAAATATTTTATGACAAAAATTTTAATCTTATTAGTGAAAAACAATTTATTATAGACCACACAACACACACACGATTTTTAAAAAATAAGAAATGAAGAAAATGTAGCTGAACTAAAAGTTAGTTATCGCGTTTCACACTTATTAGCTGGAAGTGGTAAACTATTTTCAGTCGGAAAGCTTGTGAATTCATTGCAGGAGTAATTTTCTGAGAGGTTTCAAGAATTTCACCTGCGTTTCAAAGAAGTGCATTTTTGATAAAGACCTCTCTAACGCTCTCTGGGAAATAAGCACAGGGTCACACTAAATCCTATAACGCGCACATCTTTATTACTAAAACAATAGCGACAGTCTGTCTGTGTTTCTGTTTATTATACGGCTTCACAAATGACGTTATTTAAGGGGCGTAGCGCCTGCCGCCTAGTCATCTACTAAGTTCGTACTCATTGATGAGCAGTCGCATACATATTCGTACCTTTATTTATATGGATGCAATTACTGACCAGATCTAAAAATTGAATATTTTAGATATGCATTTGATAAGTAGTTTTACTCTTCGGGTCCGCGAGATTGAGCAAAGGTATGGCATATGGATCTCCATTAAAAGAGTTTAAGGACCACTTATTTATATCATAGAATATAATAAAAACAAACTTAAATTTAAGTTAATTTTAAGCTATAAATAAAGTGTGAAATTATTGCACAGAATATTGATATCAAATCGGGGAAAATCCATAGGTTTATCATTTTGGGCCCAATCTGACTCTCACAATACACATAAAAACGCATTCATTTTGTATTTGATACTTTTAAAGAATTTATTAAAAACTTATCAAAAACTGTATGACACGAAAAATGTGATTAAGTATACTTTAAGCTGTTAAACATGAAGGATTTACAAAAATATGTATAAGCTAAACTCTTAACCGTACTTATAAACTTTTACTTCTGTATAAAAATAATTATAAAACAGACTTTCAAATTGAGTTAAAAAATCAGTAAACAAGCCCTATCTATCATTAAATAAGCAGGTAACGCAAACCCCATTAAAGACATTGCTAAAAGTCTTAAAATACCGGAATATTTGTTTCCCGGAATGTTCCGAAAAAATTGCTAAACATACTGAAAAGTGAATCACACAAAAGAGTTGGCAACACAAGCTATAAAACATTTCATCATACAGATAGCCCCGTGTGTGGGTGGTATGTACAGCAACCTAAGTAAAAAAATTTAGTAAATGCACCAAAACGGATACCATCAAAATGAATAAGCGGATTTTGTTGACCCCCCCTAAGATTTTTAGAGAATTTTCAGAACCACCCTTTCCTGGAGTTTCAAAATTTTGTTTACTATAGCATTTCTGAATTATACTATATTTTGAATGTTATATAAAACAGTTTAACAAAGCCTTTTAGCTCAGCAAATATATAATATTATGATTTAAGGCATTTTAAGTGTAATTTAGTTAACTTTGAACCAATGACTCATAAAATGTTTGAAAGAAATACAAGTTTAATAACTATTAATTATAAAATAGCCTCAAAAAAGTTTTACCAATTTAATCAATTTTGTCGGTATTTGAATATAGCAGTGAAATAGCACTTGTTTTGAATGAGATCTGATCATAACCGAGAATATAACATAAGCTTAAATATAATTTTTCTATTAAACAATTTGACGAATAAATTAAATAGAATGTAAACTCTTGAGTATAAACAATAGTTATTAAAACTAACAAATAAAGAATCGTTTGCCAAGACTTTGCATACTTTCAATCACTCCTAAGAATACAGTATAAGAGGTCTTAAAGTAAGCGCAGAGTAAGTCTCACGAACGCTAAATATTTGAAATATTTTATTATACCGTAAATTTTGAGTGAATATAATTTAGTTTTTATTGTAGTATATATTCTGGTTATTACCGGTACATAAGTCTGTATTATATTTTAGTAAAATATTGAAAACTGAAAGCTCTTAAGCAGCAAATGATATGTTTTATTGATAAGTTAGAGTTCAAGATTCCTGAACTTCTCTAATAAAGCATTTCCTGTCAGAAATAGTTTCCTTTCGCTCTATTATATGAGAATATTTGTTAGTATAGAGAATATAGTTTAGTGACTATATTCAAAAGTGCATTATCTTTATTAAGTTTAACAAAACTTTTTCTAACTATTGTTAGCCAACGATCTGCTAATTACAGCTCAATATGAAAGCCAATTAACTGCTAATTAAGGCTTCAGAGAGTTTAATGTAACGCATAGTTTACTATTAAAAGTACAAAACATCGAACCCCTCTTCCCCTGATTTGCGAGTTTGTGTTATTCAGTGTTATTAAGTTTTTGAACGACCTCTTTGTGCGTCTCA
>JAQGCH010001121.1:0-17290 GCA_034699485.1 Nanhermannia elegantula | reverse complement strand
GTTATACATGAAAGTATATATCTTAAAGTTCCCCTTTACTTTTGTTTTTGATTGTATCTTATTTTACATAAAAGTTAGGTTTAGGTAGACATCCGACAAATATGAAGAAGCATTCATGTCCATCAACATGTTAAGTGAATTAAATAGTAATAGCAAAGTATTAAAGCGTTCTTTTTAACTGAATTTCGGTAAAACAAAGTGCATCCAAAATACTTTTTTGGAAAGCTTTATTATATTTATCCATAAATATTTCACTTATAAATTTTCAAATTCTAATTTTATTTAGATTAGAAATAAATACTTTATTGTGATATTAATTTTCAGAAAATAATGGGTTTGAAATACAAAGATTGTCATATAATTGGTCACAGTCTTGGTTCGCATATCGCTGGTTATGCGGGAAAAAGATTTGATGACTTTGAAAAAATTGGTCGCATAACAGGTTTAGATCCTGCCGAACCATATTTTCAGTTCGTTAAATATCTTTTTAATAACAGTACTATTACATTACTGCTACTGTTTAGAAAAGTAAATTCATGAATTTGATTCAATTTTTAGGTATATGCCTAAGACTGTCAGATTAGACAGAAGTGACGCTCAATTTGTTGATGTGATTCATACGGACTCTAATTCAATATTGCAATTGGGGTTAGGCATGAGCCAAGCCATCGGTCACATCGATTTTTATCCTAATAGTGGTAAAGAACAGCCCGGATGTACAGAAAGTAGATTTTCGTCTTTCATAACTGATGGTCTGATTGAAGGCAGCCGACAGTTTGTGGCCTGTAATCATTTAAGGGCCTCCGACTATTTTATTGAAAGCATTAATACGTTCAATAAATGCCAATTTATTTCTTACGCCTGTAAGAGTTGGCACTCATTTAATACAGGATGCGATCGAGTTGGATACCAATGTAGCGAAAATGCAAATTTTTGTGCAAATCTTGGGTTTTATTCAATTTTATGGAAAAAATTTAAAAACAATTCCAAATCTGAGAAATTCTATCTTAAAACGGATCATAAGAATCCTTACTGTGGTTATTAAACTTTTCACATAACTCTAATTCAATTTTATACTAAAATTTGAGATTTAAACAAAACATTTTTCTTTATTTGTAAAACTAAAGCCTTCTTTCTTTGTGCTTGAATTTAATGTCTGTTTTATTATTCATTTTTTATAGCATTTCAATATAAAATAGAAATCAAATCAGACTCCAAATCAAAGTCATATTTTGGTACAATGTCTTTGAAATTTGATCCAAACATGAGCTTTATTTTCTTCAATGAGAAGTAAGTGATTTTATATAAAATTAAATTATGAGTGGTTTTGATGTGTGGTATAGTCATGAAATTTGATATACTTGACCTGTAATGACCATTAATTATGCCTAAAGATTACAGGTGTTGACAATTATCACATTACAAAATAGTATCTCCTGATTACCACATTTCAATATATACTAATAAATAATTTGATAACCCTTTATGACGTGTGTCATAACGAGGTCGAGAAAGTTTTTGTTTGTTTGTTTGCCACATAATATATGATATACTGAATGAAATCAATTTAATCATTTATTAATTCAGTGCTCAGAATATTATTCCCGGAAAGTCATACGTTTCGGTTATAGCCTTACCACACAGTTTGTCGTCAATCAATTCGATTGCATTTAAGTGGAGTCAAGAGATCGATGTTTTTCAACCGAGAACTTGGAATTTGAACATCTTTAGTGATAACAAAGCAAAAAGTGAACTTTTAATTATAAAGCATATTATTATAACTCCTTTATCATGGAATACAGATAAGAATAACAGAGAAATGAAGTTTTGTAATGACTCCTACACTGGTATTCCACCTGAAAAGGTATTTCACTTTTATCAAACATGTCAATGACTGTAGTATTTAACTGATGATTAACTTAATTAAATGTAAAATGTATGGAGATTTAGATTAACTAATAATAAACTCATAAGAAATCTTTACTAAAGTCAAGATTTTAATACCGATAATTACTTTACTGTACATTTTTATCACTTGTAAACATTACGCATACAAATGAACAAACTATACATTACTCTGTACTCTGTGTATATTTTGTTCATAAAACAAGAATTTCTATAAGAATTTTTACAGAAAATATCCATTATATAGATTTTATTGCGACCCCATATTTAATTAATTACTAATTGACTGAGACTTTGAGTATACAAAATGAATTTGTTTTTATTATTATGTGTTTAATACTAATGATTCATTTGTAATGGATTTTTAAATAATAGTGAATACAATTCATGCATTGAAAATATTCATGAAGTGATGTATTGAATGAAGTGCTTATATGTTTAACTATACTTTTGATTTTAAGGAAACCATAATTTAGTGAATATTATTACTCATTGTCACTGCTTTTGGGCTTTTTATTCCTAAACGAGTTCTCATAATACTTAATAATCCGATTGTGATTACAATAGATGAAAGACCAGTAATAAATATCAATATTGATTTGTAATACATGACAGGTTCCGTCGGTCCCCCATCAGACTCGTCTGTAGTTTCAGATTTTGGATTGAAGTGTTCTAACAATGCGATCACAATCCCATTGACGGACTTATCTGGAAGTGATGTTAAATAAAAGTAGGTTAAGACAAGACTAGTAAGTATAGTCAGATAAGACTTACCAAAAAAACTCATGGCAGCGAAAACGAAAGCTCCTGTTGCCTGATTTGAGAAAAACATTTAAAAACATATAAAAACATAAAATTATTTGTTATCTAAAAGTGGCTCAAAACTTATTCAATAATAACATTGTTTTTATCGCGTGAGAACTTTTAAGCCTTATCTCAAAGAATCACAGCATTAGTGGTTTTGCTGTAAATCTGATGATTAAAATGAATTTCTCACGATTTAGAAGAAATTATAAAATAAGTCCTTTTTGCCACTTTTGTTGTGAATTAGTTTTCATACAGTATTTGAACCAATGAGATCACTGGTGAGAGCTAAGCTTGATATAAGCAAAGCTGTTCCTCCGATTCCGAGAAATACAGAAACTCCGTAAATTTGCCACGACTTATAAGCCTCGCTATCACTGCCCAAAAGAATCCAAACGCAAGAAGAAACTCCAAATAATGCTCCCATTACGAGAACCCACTGAAAAATATGAATTATTAAATTAGATTTAAAACCAGTAAACAGACAAATATTACTCTGGATCCTAATTTAGCCGAAAGGGGCTTTGCAGCAAAAGAGCAAACAAGTCCCGCGAGATAAGTAGCAAATGGAATAATGGCTATTGTCCCCTATATTATCAAAGTAGATTAATTGGATTAACATTGGATTAATTGGATTATCTTATTGTTGTCTTAAGAAATGGTCTCTCACTTTAGGCATTTGCAGTGTGTCCTGTAAGTAAAGTGGAGTATACACTTGCGACAGGTTAACGAACATTCGGGCCATTGTATACATTATAGTTATTTTCCAAAACTTAAACGACTTGAGCCAATGCGACCACTTTTTCTGCGAAGGCTTTCTTTTGAAGTACTTTTCAATTTCAAAGTCAGGTTCCGGTATTTGACAAATCGACGGCCGACCACTTGAGGCGGTGTCTGCTGTATTATTTGCTAATAATGTCATTGTAGTTGTTGAGCCCCTACTGTGTTGCAAAAGACGCTTTGTCTCAACAGTGAATACTGATGGCCTTACTTTTCTTGGTTTAGGGTTGAAATCTGGTTCTTTGACAAATACATGAAATAATAGAGCAAATACTAAACCAATGCCGCAAACAATGTATGAAACTTTCTGCAACAATTATTAGCAATTTATTAAATATTATCATTTATCATAAATTAAGGCAAACTTCAGACATACAGTGAATACAACCAGATCTTTTTCACTGAAGGTACTGTCATCGTTGGATCCTATTACCACATATGTTACTGTATAGAGACATATATTTGCTGCGATAGTCGCCGCTTGCCTTAAGAAAATTTTATTTTTATTTTTATTCTGAGTCAAGTAATTGCTTTAAAAGTTTAATAATCTAATAATTATTTGCAAATAATATTAATATATTGTCTTATTTAAGCAAAACCAGAGCAACGCAACAATTTATAGAGATGTCAAATATCGTTTTTAAGAATTATAATTTTTAAAGAATAATGTTTTACATACAGTATACACTACTACTTTCATAAATTCAGTTAAACTTTTTTCGTTGTGCGAACACATATTTTAAAATTCTTACTTTTCTTTAGCTTCAGAACGTATTTAATTTTTTGATCCACAGATGAATGAATATTCATAAAAATATTGATCTGTGGATCAAAAAACTAAATATGTTCTGAAGTTAAAGAAAAAGTAAGAATTTTGAAATACTTTCACAAAATTAAATCGATCATAAACTGTATTCGTTATTTGGTTCATTCAGCTTATCGGGAGTTTTGAATTGAAGCCTAAATAAGATACTCTTACTAAAGAATACATTAGTTTCCTATAAGCCTAGCTATAAATTCAAAACACATGTACTATACAAATAAGCTTAAAAAGGTATATTCTAAGTCTTTTCCCATCGAAGACAATCAAAGTAACTTTACGACATCATTGAATAAATGAGAGTATAGTTTCATTAACAAATGATTATGTTTTTATCAATTTTGCTGATTAGTATTGTAAATAAAAATAAAATCAGGACTTTCCACTTGACATTGAAATCAAAGTAGTTTTTTGATAAACTGATAAATCAATAACAATTGTTAAATGTTTTGTTTAATTAAGGAAATAAATAAATAAAGCATTGAGTGCAAGTCATGAGATCAAAGAAAGTATATTTTTTAGACAAAAACAGATACAAATCATTTGTTTCATTGAATTTATAAGAAAAATTGAGAATTAATTTTATATAAAATATGTTAATTTAAGTTAAAATGAATTTGAAAATTTTGAATGCAGAATATGTGTAGTTTTTAGAATTATTAATTCATAATTTGAATAAAAAATGAATCAATAATAACCAAAATGAAAAGAATGAGAAGCAATAGTTTTTCTAAAATGAATCCAATTATATCCAACTTCGAGATTGAATAAAAATATAAAGCAGTGCACACTTATATTCAATAATCCTATACTCGGATGTTATATATCGCAGATATATCGTTATCTTAAGACGTTAGGCGACACGACTTTCAACAAATAGATAATAATTAGTTCTCAGGCCGAAAATCAATATTTTACTTTTCAATTAATTAAAATCACTTAAATTACAACATTATTAAAATTACAAAACTATTATCTAATAGATTAGATAATCCTCTCGAAGTCTTATTGATTTCTAATACAATGTAATATATTTCCATTTATAATGTTATAAATTAAGAAAAAGGGCTTTTCAAAGATAATTTTGTATTTAAAACTTTTTTCATAGTTTATGACCCAATCATCCGATTAATTAAATAATTAAAATTTAGCTTTATTTCTATGAATTTTATGAAATAATTACGAAAAAATGGTATTTAATATTTATGGATCTAAACTGATTAAAGTCTTTTGTAATAAATAAAATAATTCTCAATCAAAAATTGCCGTCAAATAATCCAAATAACGTATGGATTGTTCTGCAGTTATAATTATAGTAAATTGTTCGAACCCATGCTCTTCCTAAAATTGTCTTAAATTTAGACATTTTAAAACTTTAAAATCTAAAAGAATTAAATTAATTTCAAAGAAGAAAATTTAGTAAATTATATGTTATTACTTTTAATCAGTAAGAGTTTGTTTAAAACAATGAGGGGTTTCAAAAAGTTGTGCTTAAACCAAATTAAACTCTTTTATGTCGATTTTTATATAAAAAAAATAATTGATTTATCGGTCCTATGACTTAAATGCAGTAATTTATACCAGAAATGAAAATATTAATTTCATTCCATTTTTAAGCAAAAATCCTTTTGAATTTATTGCAAAACAAATTTGAATAGAATAATGTTAAGAGATTCATAAGATATAAGAATGATTGAAATATCTTAAAATTAGAAAGATTTGAGAATTTAAGGATGCTCACCTGTAGGCATTCAATGCAATTCTTTCATTTGTATTGTCTGTCAAGTCGACAATGAGACTCACATGACTGACCTTTGATCACAACAATATCAAAAAGAAAAATAAAGAGCAGATTAAAAACATATATAAATGAATATATTTTATGAGCTTATAAATAAATGAAATATTTACTTGAGTAGCAGCCCATCCGGCCTGAAATATTATGATTAAAACGGAATAATATATAAATCGGGCCCAATTGGAAGAATTTTCGCAATTAGCTGGAAAACAGGGTACATTATAAATAATGGGCACACTTATGGTGTTCATCAGAACCCCCAAAAGATGCCATGTTTTTCTGCGACCGTATTTGCAAATCCAGATATTGGGACTTTTGTCAGATTCAAAGCCTACTAAAGGTGAAGCGACAGCATCTGCCACCTGACCGATCAATAATAATGCTCCAGCCATTGAGTCAGTGAATTGATATTTAAAATACAAGAGTGTGTATGAGAACCAAATCGAAACTGTAAGATCATTATAGACATGACCCATACTATAAAACAGCTTAGTTTTAAATGTCAACTTTTTGCGTGTGGCTGAGCTTGGATTAAGGGGTCTCAGTTTTCCCGACAACTCACTGTCAACATCTTTCAAATAATTTGTTGTTAAATTATTTTCTGCATCATTTATATTATTTTGATTGATATCCATTGACTATTAATAATTAGAGTATTATTTACTAAAAATATATAAATTTTATTTCATCTGAGAAATAAACTTTAATGATTATTTGCAAATTGAGACACTATTTATATATTAATCCTTTTCAGAGTATTAGTTTTAGTAGTGGTATAGACAAGTGCTTTATCTGATCAAATTAGATTTAATTCATGTTTTTAGAGTTGTAACAAAGATGTTAACATTATATTTATATTTAGATTTAGAGAGATATATACCGGTATTGTACAGTATTTTATAGTTTCATAGTAAGTTATCAAAGTATATCAACATTTCGAGTTCAAACTTAAGTGTTTGTGTTGCAATCAATAAATTAAACCAATCCTAAAGGCAATTCATATATCATATATCACAACTCATATATATATAACTCATGTATCAGTTCCAAGAACTTGAAATGAAACTCAAACTAAATTTTGAAATAATTCGACACTTATTATATGGAATAATTACATTATGTATGAGAGTATCTATTTTACCATTTAAGAAATGTCCGTTTCTCCTTCTGTGTGTCCGTTTTGCAACGTAATCAATGCAATTACTTGAACAACCCCTATGAAAGCGTATGATATGCTATTACTACATACTGTATATTCATATAAGGTAGCATGTCATTTTGATATTTGTGACTCTTGATATACTGTATGTAAAATAGTCATGCAGATTTTAAAAGTTCCTATTTTTCCGATTTTCACACTTATGTTTCTATTTTGCTATTTTAATGCAAATTATGTGGAATTTAGCCTAAAAATCTTCTTCACCACATGTTTCTGTTAAAGTTAAAAAATTAATTTTTTAAAATTAGAGTCTATTCGAATAAATTTATAGGAAGCTAACAAATAAACATTGTTTCAGGAATTATTATTATTGTGTTCCACCTTCATATTTACATAATAATGACCGGAATTTGTTTGTATGTCTGTATGTTATTCGATAAACGGGAATATTGGCCACTATAGAACCTAACTAATTATATATTGTGGCTCATTATCATCTAAAAGGTGCCAAGAGGTCATATTTTTCCGAAAAGTGACCAGTAGCCGAGTTACCCAAAAATGGATACGCTACCAAACAGTGACGTCCCCAGTAACAAAAGTATGCACATCTGTTAAATTTGAAATATAAACATTAATATGAGTCTTTGAAGCATTTAGTTTATAGGTGTTTCAAAGAATTTTTTGCACCCCGACCCACGAGCCAATATCTAGTTACATATAAATGTTTGTGTTTTGTTCGTCATGCTAAACATTTTGATCCTACACTAGGCAGATCCGACAACTTTAAACTGACCACTCTGGATAACCTGGATATAGTATCCTCATTGAGAAGTATAAGATATCGGTATCTAATTCACAGGTTCGAGTTATAAATAAATGTATGGAGCCGGATATCGCCTCTCTGTCAAGTGGTGCTTACAAATACTTTATCAAAATGATTTCATCAAATTTTATTAAGTTTTAGGAAAGCCTCCAAAAAGAGGGGAATCATTTATAAGAATCAATATAAAGCGTACAATATTAGACTTCCTTATTTTATTCTGTTATAATTTGTTTTTTCAAAATAAACATTTATAAAACTTAAGGTGGGCATTTCCTATATAATGGCAGATTTTGGTAATTTCATCAGATTTTTGTTCTAATAAATTTTAGCAGTGCTTAAGTTGACTTAATTTGGATGTTGTTAATTGATGTCTGATTTCTCTCAAATGAGTCAGCCCTTAATTTGTAATGAAACATATCTTTGCACAAAAGACAAAATAAAAGTATCATTTCTCTCATACGTCAATTAATAACATTCAAATGAGAGCAACTACAGTGCACATGATCGCCAACAATTATTCTAATTCTCATGAAATGAACAAAATCTCCATATGTTCAGTACAGAGTATGCATACTGGTGGCCCTTTTCGGTCACATGAAAATTAGAAAATCGGTGGTCAAATTCGGAGGCCATAATCGGTTATATAGTATATACACATGAAATTGCAAATCGACTCACTTATCATTTTTAGTAATTCATATTTATTTTACACATTATTTCATGTACTTTGTAATAAGTTAAACAATTAAAAAAATACAATACTAGTGTCATAAATAGAGACTCCAGAATAGGGACTTTAAAACAGGCAAAATAGGGGGGGGGGGGAATAAGGACATAAAATGGTCAAAATAGGGACAAAAATAGGGAATATAAAAATGAATTTTTTAGTCAAATTATTGATTTACTTAAAATTTATCAATATTTTTTAAAAGTTAAAATTACAATATGATTTAAATTTTAAAATACTTGAATGAAATGATACATGCAGCTAGGGTTGGGAATTTTACGTAATAATCTTTTTTTGGTGTAATTTTACGTAAAATTACGTAAAAATCTGTAAAATAGTATAAAATTCTGTAAAAATGTTTTTACTCAATAAAATTAATTTATAAATCAAAATCAATTATATGGATATCTTCGTAATCATATTGATCTACATTAAGCCTTCATCAAAATTGGATTGAGTATCATAATTTTAATTTTATAAATTAAATTATGACTGTATTGCTTAATCTTTCCAACTTTTGAATTTGAAAAAACTAACAATCGGTAACCTCTAACATTTGTTTTTGGTAAAGCACAGCTGCAATAATATAAAATAGTTTTCTAAATTTGAAGTAAATTGACTTGAAGATCGCCCAATACAATATGCTACATTAAAAATCCTATTAAAAAATATGAATCTCGTTGATTATTGGCCTTATTGTTTAGAGAATTTAATTGAATATAATCTGCTGCATATCATGAATCTTTTTTATAAATATTCGTTTAACTTAAATTAAACAATAAAAAATAAAGTTCAATGCTTTAGTAAAAAATTATATTTGTTTAAATCGTATTAAAATTGATTACAATAAAAGTCTTTTAAGACAAAAATAAAGCTCTTTCAGCAGCGCGGCGTCTAACCAATCCTTCCACCACTTTTCCGCCGGCGTGAGTCCATTGGCCAAACTGTTCGGCCGCAGCTGCATAGTTCTTGGCCACAACGTCTTTTAGCAAAGTAGAGCCTTCCAGTGCCCCGCAGCCCAAGTTAAAGGAAAACGATACGAGCTGTCAATTAATTAAAAAACTTTTTATATCGTAGATCAATACGTACAGTGCAGTACATTTCGGTTTCAAAAATTTAGACACTTATATAAGCACTAACTTATTATTAATAACTTATTAATAATAAGGTTTATATTTGATAGCAGTACTAAAACTGATGACTATTGTAAATATTTACTATGAGTTAATATTTGAATGAAAGCGTCCAATTCTTTTGAAACCGATTATGTATTTATAATAAAATACTGACGGCAGCGAATTGATTATCGTTAACGGCAGGGGCATGACTTTCGACACAACTTTCGAATTTAGCCAAGTCTTGCATAAGCAATGCTATTCCTTGTGCTTCAGTTAAGGGGGCTTTGATTCCGTTGCAAGCGGTTCCCAGACACGCGTGACCGTATCCTATGGTTCTGACCCCCTAATAAATAAAAATACTACTTTATATTCGTTAAAACCATTGAAATAATTAAATTTAAACTTACGACTACATCGCCATAAAAATTAGCTCTAAAACCTTCAGATTCTTTTATAAGATTGAGTCCGGCCTGATTTATGGCTCGACCCGTCACTAATGAAATCACTGTCAAAATTACAAACAAAGTTTTCTGCATTTTATATGAGACTGAGTTTAATTTTTTTAACTAAATTAGACAATCAGTTAATTGCTATTTAATTTCAATTGCTTTATATACCTGAAAGTCTCAAAGAATTTCAAAAGAGGACATCCTATTAGAAAATTTGCACCTGTTTTACCACAAATACGTCAATTAATTGTATATCATGCTTTTAAATGCTTTAAAGTCCAATTTAATTGCGGTACTGTATATCAGTATTTACTAGAATTATCTCAATTGTATAGTTCATGAATACAGTTAACTATGCGAATGTTTATAATCTTACGTCTTTTACTTCATCCAAGATATAGGATTTGCTTTAAAAGATTTTCATATCAATTATTCTTTAGATTTAATGTTTTTCATTAAAAATTCAGAATAAATTATATGTATTTAGTCCATAAATATGTAAATTTAGTAGTTTGTGCAAAAATTTAAATTTTTATTCCATAAATAGACTTATGAAATATTTGAATTCTCATTTTTGCGATGAAGATCCTAATCCTACCGGATCCTATTTCGCGTCTAATGTTTTCTTATCATGAGAATAGCTTTTGTTTGACAAAAAACATAAGTATTAATATCATATGATTTACAGTTAACTTAGAAGTCAAACATTTGTATGAGTTAGTTTTGTTTAACATTTAATATCAGATTAGATAATTTAAGGTCAGATAAGTAGGAAACTTTTATTGGAAAATCATCAGTATTATACCACATATGATATTCAAACCATTAATACTTTGAGAAGACTGGTATAAACTAAAAATTACAAACAATCATAATTCATGAATACTGTAAATACACGCCATTTAGAGGCCACTTCTTTATATCTCTAATGTTTTATCTTCGGATTAAAAGATTAGTATTTAATGCATTCGGATCTTTTATTATAATATTGATTTTGAAAATAATATACAGTCGTATTTATTTTTCATATCTGCTGCGCTGTAGGCTTGTGATCGATCACGAAAGATCATACTTTTAAATATTTCAAGTTTGTAAAACTTCTAAAAATAAATCTTTTACAAGTCAATAATAAAACTTAATTAAATAAAATTTATAAATAAAAATTTGATAATTTATGCTTTATTGCGAAGGACAGATAATCACTAAAAACGCTCAAATATGGATCCAATTCATACAAAAATGCTAACACTTGACAAAATTTTTCAAATAAAACTACATTTTATATAAATTAAAATTCAATTTAAAATTTTGCGCCTTCATTGATCGTTCCTGATCGATGATAGTTTGTTTTTTGAAAATTGATCGATCAGTGATCGATCACTTTCGAAATCCTACGACCACAACCCTACTGTGCTGCACTTTATGATAGTATTGCACAGCAAACTACTCTATTTATATTGCGAAATATTGCTCACTTCTCAATAAAATCCTATGATTACTTTAGTAAACAATTATTTATGTTCCCCTGAAAAATCTGTCTGAACCATATTCCTTAATGCAATAATTTATTATTTGGTGGTTGATAAGCTCATTTACGGTACATTATTGGAAAGCGTGATTTGTATAGACCCTTCCATATCAATAGAACCTACATTCAATAGAACCAGTCAATGTTCTTTTTTAATAATTAAGTTTCGAGATGAGTATATGAATCAATAATAAATTACTAATAATATTAAAAAAAATATAAAGTTATGTATAAAAATTTTGATGAAATGAATCAATCACGTCGTACTTTACAAGACTTTTAATCAAAAAACATCGTTTCATATAAGTAGCCTGGAGTCCGAGCCTGAGCCTACGCTCACATCATCGAGCCTGAGCCTAATGAGCCTAGTTTCGAAAACCTTAGAGCCTGAGCTTAAAAAGGACTCTCCAGCCGAGCCTGGAACCTAAGATAGCCTCTTCATTAGTTATACGTAATCGCTGAGAAGGTTTATATATTGACCAAAATCCTTGGCATTCCTTTACTAAAAAAATAATTCTTTTACTTATTAAAAGAGTTGAAACTTATTCATAAATAATAGTAAATTCACAAAGTTTTTAATAAAGCTCAATATTATGCAATTATTTTGATTGCTATTCAATTATTAATGTCATTAAATTATAAAACAAGTACTTATTTTCTTTATATATTTAAATAAATGAAATGCATTTATTTTTATTTCTATCATTTAAAGGCATTTTATGCCAAAAAAACTCAGAAAAATGCGGACAAACACAGCTCAATACGAGAACACACAATATTAATACTAGAATTCGTGGTTCAGAGAAGGCTCTAATCAATGAGTTTCCGTAGATTCAAATTTGCAGAAAAAGGGATTGTCGTCATCTCTGTGGCGCTGCTCTTTTCAGTCATAACTGGGTCCTAACAGCAGCTCATTGTTTAAAACTTATGAACAAAACCAAAGACAAATATTTGGTTCATTTGGGAGCAAATCACAAATTTAAGAATGGATTTTATTATAATATTTCAAAAATTGTTTTAAATAATTGTTATAAAAATGAAATACCAGTTCTCTATAGCATTGCATTGCTTAAAGTCCAAACTCCAATAGATTTTGTTGAAAAGCCTTCAAATAATAGCATTTGTTTGCCTTCAAAAGCTCACAAACCTTTTGGTTTAGGAATATTATCAGGTTTTGGTTATATCGACAGATTTGGAAACACAACAGATATTATGATGAAAGCAGAGATGAAGTTATATCCTTCTGGAAAATGTAGAGCAAAACATTATTTGTGAAGCTGGGGATCAATTCATTATACAAATAATATTATTTGTGTCGATCATTCTGAGAAAATGTTTTGTAAGGTATTTGTTATTTGTATAGATTTATCTATTTTTCTAAGCAATGTTTTGTAAGTTATCAGTTATTCAAATGAATCTGATTTTATTACTCATTCACTTATCAGTTGCAGTGAGAACTTTACTAATTATACATAAATTTAAATACTTTACAATTAAAGAGCGATTCTGGCAGTCCATTAATTCAACGCATCAATGGCACGGCATATGTCATAGGTATCACAACTATGTCTCAATGGGTCAGAAAGAGTAAGACCTGTGGTTACGGACCTGCGATTCTAACACAAGTCTCTAAATTTATCGATTAGATTAATGCCACGATTTCTGGTGAAATAATTAGTAATACAATGAAGCGTTCGTCAAATTATTTTATTAACAACTATTATTCATATTTTATCCAATTTCATAACTATAGTCCTAAAAAATAGAGACTGATTATAACGTATGCTATTGTAGTAAACGAGTTGGCTGGATGGCTTAATGGTCTAGGCACTGGTTCATTATTGAGTCAAAAGTTCACACAGTTGGCTGTGGGTTCGAGTCTAACTGTATACCAAAAAAGTTTTCCAAGTCTAGCATAGACTAAGCGGCCCAACTTAGGGTACTTTAGTACCCTTAACAGGGCTGCAGATTCAATACTAAAGAATTTTAGTTAAAATAGAGTTACTCATTAATTCATTAATTAATAGTTTATATGTTTATTTATCTAATGTTTCGTATGATTATTGTTACATAATTTCCTGCATTACTGTTACTGAAACTGATTAATTTCAGAACATTGTTGAACATTCTCTTTTAGATATAAATTGAGATGAAACTAAAGTTTATTTGCAGTTTGTCTTTATGGTTATGTGTGCATACATTGTAGAGACTGTCTTATATGTATCCAGAATTTATGTTTTAATGTTAATCTTTACCAAATGTTTGTCTATTGTCAAACCTGTGTTTTAATTCATCAGAAACTTGAAAATTAATTTTTCTACCATAAACGTATTTGTATAGTATATTCTGTGTATACGTGTTAAGTGCTTTAAAACTTAATAAACAATTTCTTGTTTTGAATAGAAATAAGGATACAATTCCTATTAAGTATAAATAAATAAAAATAATTGCTATTATTTTAAGCTACACGTAATGACAAACAGAGTAGAAAATAAATTTCAATCATTTTATGATAACTTTCAAGATAACAATTTAGCGCTTTGCGGATTTAGACCCACTTCAAAACAAAAGTGATACAGTTCAAGTTTAGAGAATATTGATTCGTCCCACACCTTATTCACTTACTATTTCTGCGAATAAATAAATATAGATTTAATATAAGGTAATTGAATGACTCATATTTCATATTAAAAGAATTGCATCAAAAATATAATAAAGAAATGTAATTATTATAAACAAACAAAAACAACTCTTTATTTAACATTTGTATTGATAACTATATCTATAGTTAATAACCCTTTTTATGATCTCGTGCCTAACTTTCTATTGTTTTCATATTCATTTACAGTGCTTCTCAGAATTGTGATTGCATCTTAATTGGACAAGGCATAGGTTAGCTTAGGGCGTGAACGCGTGTGAGCCCCCCCCCAAATTGAAAGTCAAAAATCGTACCTTGGTCCCCCTCTTATTTTTTTCTAAAAAATGGAAAAAATACCCTTTGGTTCCCCTTTGATTTTGATTAAAATTTAAATTTCTTTAAAATAGTTATAATCATCTCTATGCTTTAATGCATCCAACAATTGCATTAAAATGGTTTCAAATGATTCTCCAAAAACAGAAAGATTTTTTAAAAATTTTAGCGGGAAAACGCAATTTGAGAAAAATTGCCTATTAAAACTGATGACTTTTGACCCCCTCCGTTTTTCACAAAATCTTGAAATGATCCCCTCCCCCCAAAGTTCAAGAGCTTGTCCAGGTATGAATTGCATATACTTTTTGCGAAAATAAAAATTTTTATATATTAATAGTATATCAGATTGCTTATTTATCTGGTATCGGTGAGGATGTCTTTTCAAAAGACTCAACAATATTAGAACACTATTTTTAAAATTGATAAAATTCAAACTTAAACTCACAAGTCAGTGAAAATTAGAATCTTTAGGCATGATATCTTTTGAAAAACTGCAGCTTTTGTTTATGCATTCAGTTTGAAAAAATCCCAATCATTTTCTTGAAGGCTCAAAACTTCTGTGTGAACTTGTATGTTCGCTGAGAGTAATATCTCAAGTTTTTACTTGGGAAGTAAGTTGAAAAGCGTTTGGCTTAAGTATAGTAAAATACACATTGAAAATAAAGAAATTCTTTCTGTTGTGTTTAATGAATTTTTAGTTTTACATAATAGAGATTTACTTTAATTTGAAGTAAAACGAGCGTTCGAGGGAAGTAAGCCAAGTAGTGTAGTAGCGATTGAAGTAGTGTTTGCGGAAAGTTTTTATTCATACTTCACAATTATTTTACTCTCCGCCAAATCAATGCACGCATTAATGGAAATTTTCTTTTCTAATCTTATTTATTTAAGATTATAAGAAATCGAGTGAAAATAGCAGTGACAATGACTTATTGAACTTCTATCAGTCATTGGGGTGCAAACAATATTAAATAGGATATAAAAGATTCATTATCATAATTAAGAACTAGTTGTAATTAAAATTGTAATTCAGTCATTAAATTTTTGAGTTAAATATAAATATTTACAATCGTCTCTTTTACTTACAAAGTTTATTATTTTCAAACCAAGTCAATAGATAAGAACATTTCAAATATAATAAAATTAATTTTATATACAAATTATTAACATATATTGCATGTCTCATATAAACAATAGAACTGTAAGCCATAAAAGTTTGTAGAGTTATATTATAAAAACATTTCATATGAGTTACTGAATGTGTTGCTCAATTAATTATATAATTATTTAAATACTGTTCTATTTATAATATAGATCATTAAATATTGATCTTAACCCATCTCAAAGGCTTAAGATTAATGATACAAATTATGTTAAAGAAAACCTGTAAAATAAGTCTACTTTTAAGGGTTTAAAGTTCAAAGTCAAATATTTTAGAAATATAACATTTTTCAATGAGATTTGATTCATCATTTCATTAATTTCTTTACTTTCTTATTAATTATATAAACTTGGAATTAATCAAAGTTTCAAATTTTACATTTTAATCAATTTCTTAGATTTCTATAAGGGTTCATCCAAATAGTGCGTACGTAGTCAAGGGGAGGGGAGGGGTCAGCCAAAACAGTATAAACATGTACGTTAGTCGAGGGGGGTTAAGAAAAAAGTACGTACACATAATTTATGCGAAAAATTCAAATTCTTTGTGATTTGGCTTACATAAAATTAAAAATACCATTTATATTGAGTTTTCAAATATATAGATAAAAACTTTATAATGAAATTAAACTTAACAATAGAAAAATAAGTAATGATTGCAATCGAGATGATGATATTTATATGCGCAAAAATTCTAAAAATTGGTTAAATAGTGAATAAAAAAACGTTTTCTTCAGTTAACTACTTTTCAGGAAATCTCACCGACGCTCAATTTGAATTCCAATCTGATTTTTATTCCCTTTTAAACAGTGAATAAACTTAATTATATTTAAATTGTGTTTAATTATTCAGGGCGGGGGAGGGGTGGGGGTTGAGTAAAACTGCGCGTACTATGGGAGAGGGGTTAAATGAAAGCGCGCAAATACCGTACCGAGGGAAGAAAGAGGTCTAAAAGTTTGTTTTTTTATGTACGCACTATTTGGAGAGCCCTAATCAGTTAAAATTATATGAATAGGAGTTTTCACTTAATGCTAGTGAACAAGTTGTGCAGCTTCTCTTTGACATAATTTGTACACACGTTGACAAAACTCCCCGACATGGTTTTTAAGGGTTTTCCACTCCTAAACTTTAATGAATTTTTATGAAATTTTTTTTGAGTGTATCATTCGTTGGAACGGAACTTTTGGCTTGAAAGATGTGACCCGCTCCTAAACGGTTTATCAATGGATACAGGTAATATGCTCAGAAAAATT
>JAQGCH010001120.1:0-17292 GCA_034699485.1 Nanhermannia elegantula | reverse complement strand
TAATTTTATTAATTTATTTAAGTTTTCATATTTGCATCTCTTGTGGAGTTCGCGTGTGTTAATTATATTTTCAATACAGAGAAGAGAAGACGAAAAAATAAAAAGCTAAAGAATAGAAAGCTTAATAAAAAATTAGAATTCAAGATGCCAACTATTTCAAGAATGTCTTCTGTTTCAACTTTAGAATCTGTTTATACGTTGAGCAGTATTCTTGAGTTAAACAGTAGAAGAAATTCGAAATCATTTGGTGATCAAAGGAGTAGGAGATCGTCTGCCATAGACTTTGATTATAGCAAAAAGACTGATATAAAAGAATCAACTTTTGATCCGTCAAAGAGAAGACGATCTTCTGTTGCCTTCGAATTTGTAAAACAAATGCCAAATATAATAGAGGAACCGGTGGATCCTTTGAAAAGTAGAAGGCCTTCTACCATCAGATCTCGAAGACAGTCTTTAGCCCAACCGACTAATGATAATTCGTTTAAACTGACGCCACAAGAGATCGCCAATGAAATTGATCGCAAATCTCGACAAATATTTCCGATTTGTTTTGTTATTTTTAATTTGCTGTATTGGGGTCTTTTACACATTAAAACATAGTAGTAGTAGACTGTCTTATCAAGTCTTTGCTTATGGTTACCACCTTTTGCTGGAACCATGTCTTCAATTAAAAAGACTTACATTATTTTTAAGGTTAAAACATTGGATTTTATGTAATTATAATCTTAATTAATATAAAAGTTTATATTTTTATGGATTAATTTTCAATGAAAATATAAATAATTTCTGTTTAGATTATTATACAGTGAAACCTCCATAGGTGTGCAGTGGTTTGGGACCAGAATTTAGGTTTAAGTTACAGAGGTTTTTAACTTATAGAATATATTTTATAATGTGTTGCTATGGAAGTGAATCGGGTCTTACGTTTAACTTATAGAGGGTTTTTAACATTGACAATATTTAACTTATGGAGGTTTCACTGTACCTGTATTTCCAATAATTTACATGCGGTTATCACTAAATTTAGAAATCAAAGAAAAATATTTTAAGAATTATATTCGAGATTTAATATTAATTTTGGGTCAAAATAAAACTCTTAATATCATGAAACTTCACATCAATTCCTGAGAGGTGGTAACCCTACCTTTTTATTCCTTTGCTCAGTAGTAAAATATTACTAAATATTAATCCAGATAAATAAACAAGAATTGAATGGTATAACGATTCTGTTAAAATAAATTCCATTCTGTTAATAGAGAATGCGTTTTAAGAAAAACTCTCTTACGATGAATCTGCACCGACCACTTTATCCTCAGGCAGATGATAGTGAATCCTTTCTTCTATAAACAGGTTTAAAAAAGTTTGAAAAAGCTATTTATTGTGGAAATATTGAAAGATATGTGTTTAGTATCCAACTCATAAGCGGACGAAACGGGTGTTTTCATCGATTCATTGATAGAGTAAACGATCTATTTTCTAAACAAATGACATCTTTATTTCATAAGTTGATTATTTTTAAAATCAATTGAAGTGTTAAATTGAAATTATGTTTATTTTAAAACATAGACGGGTTCTGCTAATGATCGCACTTTCCAGTTGTGTCTTATAATGAAGTGATTGACGAAAAAGTTAAATTGAATTAAGTATAGTAAGAGCTGAGTAGTCAAAACTTAAATAATGCAATAAAGTAATGAATTTTTTATTGGATCTCGTATTGCAAATTTAGCAAATGCTCAACAATCTTATGTCAGTAAAATCAGAGACATAGTGGTAGAAAATAACAATATTAATCTTGATTTAAATAAAGAAATTAAATCACGATTTATGTCAGATCTAACAAAAGTGATTTGACTTTGATTTGGCTTACGTTACAACAAATGTGTAGAAAAATCGGAATAAGTGCTAATAATAATTTAATAGATTGAAAACTTGATTAAATAGAACATAAAGGGAGACCGAAAAGGTACAGGTACAGTAAAACCTGTGTTAAGCGACCAACCCTGTGTTGGTGGAAAAAAGTGGTCCCTTAGCAAAAAATAGATAAATATTAATGTATAATAAATAAATAAATTTAAGTGATTTAATTTTGATATAATAAGATTATTTTATTATTAATTTTTACAAGCATCAGACCCGGACAACTTTTGGGTAGGGTGCAAATTCAGAAAATAGTGTCAATTAGACCTCCTCTGTTTTCTTAAACCATTTTTGTTAAAATTATTTTTGGGCGAAAAATCCTTTCAGTTTTTAATAATTAATAATAAAAAAAATGAATTAAGTTTCGTAGACCTTGAAAAAAACAAACGAGGATCAATGTATAGATTTAGCGGTCTCTCTACTCAGGTGGTCGCTAACACAAGGGTTACTGTAATTTTAAATAGAAGAACATACAATTCTCGGTGTAACTTATAAAGAAAAAGAATAATTATCAATTCAAAAATTATGGGAAGGTCATTATGATTAACAAAAAAAATAAATGTTTATATTTTGGCGGGTTTAAGTGATTAGTCAATTCATTTTTATGCTGCACTGCTTTCTTAACATTTAAAATTATGGATCGAAAACAAAAACAAGAATTTATCGGTACCTAAAAGTAAAAATAAAAACATTTATTTGAAGAAATACTCATAAAAGCTTAAATTGATTTCGAAGTAATCTCATCTCTTTAAATGATGCGATAAAAAATGGTATTAAAGAATCACAATATGTGATGTGCTGTTAACTAATGGCTCATTACTTGGCATTTCATATAAAAGCTTTTCCTGTATTATGATGTAAAAAATTAAGTTTCCCTTAGATTTCTATTGCCTATTATCAGTGCCGTAGCCAGGATTTTCACTCTGGGGGGGGGGGCAGACATAGGAAATATCCAGTATTTGACCAATTTTTTGAATGTTAACAGATATACCCTTAAATGTTTAAAAATCTTTGGGGGGCCGGGCCCCCTTTGCCCATAGCTGGCTACGGCTGTGCCAATTGTACAAAAAGCATTTGAGTCAAGAAATCTGTGTATAATTTGAGTCTCAGAAAAAGCTTCATTTAAACTAAATCTTAGAAGACTTTGAAAAGATATCGTTATGATATTTGATATGAGTCTTATAACATATAATCACATTTGAAGGCTTTTGTGAGATATGCTGTCAAACTATTCCTAGGGAGTCAACTGTTATGAAGTGAAGTAAACAACATTTCTCTCGTTTGAAACTATGCATTAAATAAAAAATAGAAAAGAAACTAGAAATTGAGCGCTGCATAAGTCTGTAAAATGAATGGATTTGACAATCTCGAAGATCTTATAGCACAGTATTTCTCTTGATTTAACTCTAGTTTTTAGTATACATTTTGGAAAATAAATCTAATTTTAAAATTGAAGCTCTCGTGCATCCAAGAAAATGAAATTCAAATTTCCATATTTATCACAATGACCTAAATATTTGATGTTTGCTATGCTTTGAATCAACAAATGTTTCCAATTACTAAATCTATCATTAACTGGAAGTCATTTGTTGATGCGTTGACTGAAGTCAATGGTAAATAGCAATCATCAAAAAATTGACTTAAAAGTATTGCTGAAATGATTATTTACACATTTAATAATAGAAGTTTTATATTGAATACATCTGTAAATATACTCTGTGTTATGTAAATCTTATCGTGTATTCAGAATCGATTGAACATAAATTGAATTATTTTTGAAATTTAATCAGTCTGTGAATCCTTGATCACAAACTTTAGTGTTAAGTTACAGGAAAACAGTCTTCGAATCTGTTGAAGAGTTGAATTAACGATAAACATGTAAATCCAGAAATTGATTTTTTTATCTATATCTTTAATAAATTTTTTCAGAAGCATTAAATTTGTTAATAAATTTAAAATTAAATATAATGCATATTTAAAAAATTCATATAATTTATATACTTAGTTAACTTTAAAATTCACAAACTTTATAATTAGGTTTCAAAATGTGAGATACTTTTAAATTATTATATATTAATTCAGTATTTTATTCAATGGAAGACAATTTTAATGAATATATTTATTATGTTAAGAATTTTTGAAATAAATTAAATGAAAAACAAAATAAATAAATTTATAATAATCTTAATATTAAATTTAAAGGAAATTGGATGAGTTGAACGCAAGGCTAAGATTATGCAAAATTGGTATTTTGATTGCTATCATCAAAATTCGGTTAATGCAAAGTTAATTGAAAAGTGAGTCCCATTACTATTTCTACAATTGATTCCATTACTAGTGAATTATTATCTTTTGTAATACAAAAACAGCATAAATTAGTTTGTTAACGAAGATAATGTTATCATCACATATTTGTATTTATGCATATACTTACTGTATAGATACTATGTAGTAGTTAAATATAATTGATAAATTCACTTTTAAAATTAAATAAATTTTATCATATATATTAAATAGAAATATGATTGATATTTGCATATACAGTAGACTCACTCCCAAAAAGTTATTCCCTGATCCAGAAAATCCAATGATAAATTGAAATGAAACATAAGAGGAAAATAAGATATTCAAATGTTTAGAAGTAATAGCATTCAGTTGTTATGAGTTGTTATGTATTGAGTACAGATGAATAAGTACTTGAAATTTAGTAAGAGTTGTCAAACCCTTATCACAATCACCGTTATTTCCAAGATTTCACATACAAATAGGTATACAGTACAGTCAGTATTTAGATAAGTGAGTCCTGCGATATGAATAATGAATGAAAGCTTATTTAAAATGTACAAAATGTTCACTGTTATAAAAAAAACAGGCAAAAAATACTGAATTTTCAAAATTATTGCTTTAAGTCAAAAAAATATTATCTGATACAAATCAAACATTAAAGTTTGTTTCTTAAGTTGACTTTAATGAGAAAAAAGAAGTAATATCCCTAATACCCAGGCCTGGGGTTTATTCGAAAACAAAGAACATATGGCCGATACATTACCGTCAAAGAATTGTAGTGTCCGGGGTTCTTACTGACTGGTTCATCCCTTTATTAATATTAGAAAAAATGAATTCACAGTTAGTAATAAATCCAACTCTTGTAAGAGAATTATTTATATATCATAGAATATTCGGTAAACAACATTATTTGCAAATTTAAATAATCTACAATTTTTAAATATATTTCTGTTACATTAAATGCAATGAAGTTATGAAGTTTTCTTTTTATTTCTTATTTAATTCATATACTGGTAATATACTTATCATAAGTTTTAATGATTAAAAATTCAAGAATAGCTTACATTTTATATTTAACAAAATTTTGAATAACTTGAGGATAAAAATGAATTATTCTAATGGTAGAGTACCGTTAGTTTCAAAACTTATACTTTGCATAACATATAAGTGAAAATAGTAACCACTTTTAAAACATTAATAATGAACGCATGCACAGCCTGAGAAAATCGATGGAATCCTCGACAGATTCTGCTTCAGATTCTTGTGCATCGAGGATAGAGAAACGCAGTAAAGATTTAAGCCTAATCTCGAGTCATTAATGTATAAGTTGTAATATTGTGTTAGAAGTGAAGAACTTTTCCATTTGCAACCAGTAGTTCGTATTTCTTGGGAATCACTTTAAGTAAGTCTTCAGACAATTGCTTCGGAAGTGATGTCAATTTTGTGGTGAAAAGTTCTGTGGGGAACTAAATAGCGTTAAGGCTGTTATATGTTAGGTAAGTTTCTCACGAGAATTAATTTTCTTTTTTCATGCTTTAGATGTAAGCCTTTTTAGTTTTTTTCACTCGAATCAAAAAAGAATTCAAAGGATTTCTATTTTTGAATTCTTTACAAAGTGAACCAAATTTTTTAGTCTTTGAATATTTTTATTATACAAAACTATATGAATTGATGTTATTCTTTCCTAAATTTAGATGAAGAAAATTTAGCTCTGTTTCTGATGTGAATAGATTTGACTTCGAAACTAACAAAGGTCTGCTCAACTGCGTGTCGATTAAAGCAGTTGAAACATAAAAACTATTAAAAGTGCAGCTGTTAGTAGAGGTGAATCGCACTTTTCTGCTTTGCGTTTTCACACAATAAGTAAGAACAAACGCTCCAAAAATTTCTCAATCTCTTAAAGGGATTTTCCTGTCATTACTCTTGGATTCTGGAGAAAAGAATAAAATATCCAGTGATTCACCAATCATTAGAGTGCATCAGCGCATCGTTGAATTGTAGTAAAATTGAGGCATTTGTGAAAAGATTTGGCTTTAAGTAGAGAGAAATTTATTGTGTGGCTCACTATTCATTTCAAATTTTGTAGTCTTTGATGGCATGATATCTCATGTTTTGTTCCTTTTGATCATATTCTCCACTGAAATCAGCTCTCATTTCCAATTTTCTATATTATTGAAGAAGAGGTGGGACCAAACATTTAATTATATTTCATAAGAATACTTCGCAATATGGTAACCATATGATGGAAAATCCAAATATTCCTCAATATAAAGCTAAAAAGGTTTGTCAACTTTATTAACTTAATATAATATAAAGACTCTTTTTCTTAAGTTAAAACTTGATTCAAAGATTCATTCAAGAAATGAGGAGAAAATAAAAACAGTTTCATATTTTAAAAGTTATATAATACTTATTTTATGTCGAATTTGATAATCTTATTGAAGATTTAAGGCATTGATAGAATAATTTCATAAAAATTTATATTTACTTATGTTCTAAATTTTACTGCATTTTTATATACTGTACTCTAAACTTTCAAAACTAAAACCCCAAAAGGCTTTATGATTTGCAGCTTATAAAAAACTTAAATAATTATTTCAAAATTTACTTTTTATAGTAATTACTAATTATTTGATAAATATTTAATAAGTATTATAAAAAATCTAATTTAAGTGCCAAAAATGTAAATAATTTAAATTCCCTCAAGTGAATCAGAATTCTGAGTAAAGTTTTTTATAGTACTGTTTGGATATCTTTTGCTTTAGATATGAGATTATATTTGATAAGAGCCCAAAAACTATATCTATGGAGAAATAGCAATAAGTTAGTGCACACAAGCAGTCATGAACTTCAATCTGAAATCTTTGGTTGTCATATATGTCTTTCTTATGATGGCAATAATTTATAAGCTATGCGAATAACTTCATTTCAAAAGAGACACAAGTTATATGAATATAAGTCAAAGTAAAACATATATAATATAAGTAAACACCAAAACTAATATAATATGAAAAATTAATGTGATATGCGATTAATTTTTTATTGATATTTTAATTATAGTATAACGTAAACTAAAGAGTCGTAGTGGTTTAGATGCAAAGTATTGAAAGAAAGACATTTATACCCCTTTGCTATGGTTCAAATGTAATACCCCTTATAAAGTGTCTTTGTTTAAACATTGAATGCTTTGCAGGAAGAAAAAGCGTCTAAAACCTTACGACTCTCTAGTTTACAAGTAATTCTTGCCTTAAAACTACGAACTCTTATAATGAAAAGGCCAATATAATTATACTTTTGCATATTCATCTACCGAAATACAGTCAAAACAATAAATAATGCATAGAATTATTTTACTCATTAGAAGCTTCGTTTCTTCTCGAGATCTAAAAAGAAAGACAAAAATCCATTAAATTATCAAAACTACGATCAACATCAGTGTTATTGCGAAGACTGTATGCGAACAGTTCATCAAAATAATTACATGCTTACCAACCAGCAAATGTCACAATACTATTATCCCAGAGAGGATCAAATATTGAAGGCACAGTCATTACCATCGACAGGGCAGAGGTTTCGAGATGAGTCTGCTTTTATGTCAGACCAAATTGATCGAATATATCCGCCACCACAACAATTCCCTTGTGAGTGTCAGAATTGCATCAAAAAGAGAGGCACCAATTTAACTACAGAGCTCTTGCCATTGGATACTCAACTACCTTTGCAGATGATGTCTGCTGACTCTGCTTTACTCTGCAATATATTGTAATCACTTTTTTCGTCACAGCTTTTAATATAACAACAAAATACTCTATGAACTGATAAACGTCCAAATCATAGATTTCTTGAGATGCCTTTTCAGCCAAGTTTTACAGCGCTTTACAGTTTAGTAGAAAATTTATTTGAGCTCGAGTTTGGTAACATATTATTTAATGCCATATAAAAATCTTATAGATTTGATTATTAACAAATCAAAAGCTGTTGAATGAACAGTTTGAATATAGGACTAAAACTCGATTAACTTTATTGTATTTTAAAAACTAGTGCTCTGTATTCTCACGGAATCTCAAGTAATTATATATGAAGTAGACTTACAGTACAATACAGGTTAAGAACTATGTTTTCACTTATATTTATAATAATAGAGTGTAAATTATTCTGCGAAAAGAATATTCTACGAAAAGAATATTGAACTTTTGTGGTAAACCATACTTTTTGGTTAATATAGATTTCAGTATTTTGTGCTAAAACTATATTTAATTGAAATTTATGAATTTCAAAGTTGAAATTACTGGTTATTAAACGACAGCCAAAGTATCTATTTTTTCGATTAACTTAAAGGTTTGTTACTGTTTGAACTGAGACTTGGTGAACATTAAAATTCTTGTGAATCATAACTCATAAATATAGATTCAATTGTATATTTTCCCTATTGATTGAGTCAATTCTTTATTGATTTTGGAATCAATATTTATTTTCTGAATGATAGAGCTGAATCTCAATTTCAAAATATAAGGAACAGAGATGCACAGGTATGCTTTATGGGGTCTGTTTTTTATAAGTTAACTCCAAAAATTAATTTATAATTCGTTGTCTGTCCGTTTCCCCGAATTTCTTTTGCCTGAGTGCAGTTTCTCAGAATATCTCACTTTATGAATAGGGGATATTTTTGTTTCCTTAATTAAATAATAGCTTTAATTATTATAGAATTGAATAAAATAAAAGCTAAAAATTGATAGATTATAATATGTGTGAAATGGAATATATTTTTTCTAATATAAAGATTATTTGTTCATAATATTATTCTGTAAGCATTTGAACATAATTTTATACATAAGAAATTGATATTGGAATACAAATTAGATTCAAGAAAACTGCGTTTGGGCAAAAGAAATTCGGGGAAACTGTATATAATCTTATAATTCATGGGATTACAATTTTGATGCTTGAATACTAAGTCTACTTAAGAAATTAAATAAGATATTACTCTTGTTTGACAAATATACTCATACATTATATTTCAAGCTTATTTAATTGTACAGGACGTGACACATAAATGTTGGGCAGCAACGAAAAAGGTGATTACGTTATAAATATTTATATCTTCCTAAAATAGTTCACATAAATTGTGAATTACAACTGACGAAAAACAGAATAAAAGTTAATTGAAGTGAGAGATTTGTATACAAATACTATTTATACTATATATGCTATAGAAGTGAATAAAAATTGAATTGTATTACTGGAAATGAGATTAGATTGCAAAGTCACCCTTTGTATAGGTGTTACAGCTGTGCTACATTCGTGTGTTGCCTTCTTTATAAGTTAGTACAGTGGTTCCAAAACATTTTGGTCGCGCCCCTTAGTTTGGGAACCCCTTAGTTTGGGAACCCCTTAGTTTGGGAACCCCTTAGTTAGTACATCACATATTTTTGGAGGGAATTATAGAAAAAATCAAAGGTGAGACCAAAGGGGGGTTTAATTCTAGATTTTCTTGTTAGGTGTGTGGACCATAATTTGTGCACCTCTGGTTCTCTCTACATAATATTTTTGTTTTAATAAAAATAAATATTTTATAATTTAAATTTATTAATGAAATATTTATTTATTTAATATGAAGTATTCATAAATATATGACTCCATTACAAAGGATAGAATGTGTTAATACGTTTTTACTATTGAATATCTATGTGCAAGATTAATGTTGAATTCGATTAAAGCTAAAAACCTCTAATCCTTAGTTGAGCTGAAGCTGTATATGTAGTACAGCATAAAAGAACACAAAAAGCTCACACTACATATTACGAGGTATATGAGGACATTAATTAAGATAGAAATGAGCGATACGTAGGAAGGTACATACGAATACCATTACATGGAAGAAAATTATTGAATTATAATCAGATTTAGGGTCTTTATCTGCTTAAAGTAATCTAAATTTGTAAAATTGAGGACTAGAAATAAGCTCATTTATTAAAGTCCAAAGATTTATGCTACAAGAACACGAGAATTACTAATAAAGTAAATACTTTGGTTATCATTTTGAGAAATTGAGAGCTAAAAACCCAATTTTTCAAAAAATTTACTAAATCAGGTTTATGTCACTAAATCTCTCATTACTCATAAATATTATGGTTTTCTGAGTATTTATAACTAATTCTTTAATGTTTCCAAACTTGATGTTAATAATATCGAAAATGAAAAAATTTTAATTTAATTATTTAAAAAATAAATCATTTGTAAACTAAAATAATTACTGTATGTTGATTGTAACTTTTAAAATTTTGAATGTACTGGTAAGTTATGTTTTTAATGTATTAATTAAACGTTTAAAAGTATGAGTTAAACACTTGTGCAAGAGATACACGGAATAGAATCACTCCATTCTTATATTTCTAAATTATTTTAATTTAATTAAATAATTATAAGATATCAATGTTGATAAAAATTTAATTTATCAGATCAGAGTTTTTAAGTCCTCTTTAACCGAACTCGACTATGGCTGAATTTCACTAATCTGCCGAAAGAGATTACTTTAATTAAAAATTTTCTAAAAATAAAATTCTTGCGCAAAGTTTATTTGAATGGAAATCAGATTAGTTTTGAATTACTTTTGTATATAAAAGTGAAAAATTGTAACTGTATAACATATTGTTAGATCAGGAAAGATTTGTATTTTGCATAAATTAAAGTTAACTTAACTAATGTTTATTTTTAAAGATAGTTTACAATAAGTGTGACATTTAATCAAATTTTAACTTATGTTCAACATTTCAAAATATATAATATAAAAATAACTTTAATATAACAATTCGTTATATAAACTTATATACAAATATATGTTACGATAGAGTTTTGAATCCTAAAATGTATAGCGTTTTAACATTTTTTTCATTTGTTTTGAATAAACTTAAACTTTTATCTGTCTTTAGTTTAATAAAATCAATTTCAGCGCGTTTAATATATTTTTCCTTAAGTGCCAGCACTTAAATAGCTCACTAAGAGTATGAGCTATTAGCTGATTGACACAGTCTTATAAAGACATGAAGAGCTTTTAGCAAACAGCTGATATTGAGGTTTAAATACCCTCAACAGTAGAGAGAGTTTGAATTGAAGACATTCAATATGTGTTGAGTAATAAGTTGTGAAACTAGATTCTAACCAACCAGACATAGAAGACATAGAAGACATCAGCTTTAATGGATTCATCTTACTTTCTAAATATTAGTTTTTATAGCTCTAAAGTCACAAAAATCGATAAATTCTCGAACCCTTTCGAATAATGGACATTAGGAAAGCATATTATAGAACATTCTAAAGAATTTGTGAACTCAATTATTGTACAAATAGCTCTTGTAAATGAGTCTATCTTATCGCCTATTCTTTATGCAAATTTCATGGCAATTAACTAATGAATTAAACAGAATATTCATTCAATTTCTAGAGCTATGCATTATGTTATGCGCAGTATTTGATCGAAATTTATTTCTTTGTATTATTCAGTTTTGATTTTAAGATTAAGAAAAATTAATTGAAACACAAATTTGTTTATAATAACATCTTATTTAAATATTGAATTATTAATTATAAAATAATGATTGAGTCTGTATAGAACAGTATTTCTTAAAATGTAATGCAGTGCTGGATATATGAGACTGTCTGAAACCTTTTTATTTCTCTTGCATTTTAAGTCGTATTTGAGTGAAATTACACTCTATTTATATGCAGTTTATATGTAAATTAGACCGAGAATTCTGAATTTGAAATTGAATTTTATCTATAACTAATAGCTTTTGAGATTTTATAAAAATAAAAAAATTTCTTTGTACAAATTTATTTAAAGATAAATATCTCAAAAGTATTAATTTTAGTCAAAAAAACTTTCAAATTGAGAATTCTCTTTAAAAATGGAAGAGAAATGAAAAGGATTACCCCAATTATTGTCGGTGAGGTAATCGGGACCCCTTTCAAATCTTTCAGCAACCGTCAGAAAAATGTTTTCAATTATTGTTTATAGATAAGAAACACCACAAGTCCGGCAATCACTTAATACTGTAGGCTTTTGACTAATTGTTTAGTCGTTGAAAATTCATTTTTATTCAAACTGATAAGAGATCTAACATTAAGTCAAATAATATAATTAGCTCTCAAGCATTATCTCAACAATTTTTTTGGAATGATAAGAACATATCATTGTTTTGTCAATAGAGTGGTTATTTAACTAGTGATAACCGGGAATAGGAATAGGAATACAAATTAAAAAATTTCAGGAACTGGAATAGGAATAAAATTTAAAGTCATGAATAAGAATAGAAATACAAATTGAAGTCAAGAATAGGAATGTAAATTAAAATCAGAAATACAAATTATATTCAGCAGTAAGCAGTGATGCCGCTGGTGAGCACCGAGCCTGAAATTTTTGTCGAGCGTGAGCACCCTCGGGCAACCACCATTAATAATATATAATTTTTTCATATTAATTTATATTTTTTTTACAAAACATCAATATTTACACAAATTATAAAAAACTCATAATTTCAATTTGACAATTCTTGTGGTAAATTACATAATAAAAGCCTATAAGTAAGTAATGCACTAAACTTAGTAATATTGTTGTCAAAAAAAGTAAAAGAAAATAAGGGTTGTCATTAAGTCAGGCAGTAATGAAATTCTGTAAATCTAGTTTAAACTATTGTTGAACGATATTTGAACCGTTTCAAAAAACAAGATTATCTCTAAAATACATTTTTTTAATTGTCAATAGATTTTGATTAAAATAATTCATTAATAAGTGTTTGTAACTCATTAATAATTTTGTGTTTTTAAGAATTACTGAATCAGTAATACTGATTATATTACTAAAACTTATGGACAAAGACCCGAGAAGACTAAATATGAATACTACAGCTTCTCTTTACGGTAAAAAAGGTGATAAATATCAATAATAGTTATTATTGAAAAATAAAATTTTGAATTTTTTGATTCAGAAGCGCGTGTGAATGAAGAAAATATTTGGGAGGTCGTGGGTCTGGTGTTATTTTTCATGATTATATTTGTTATTATAATACTAATACTTTTAATGGTATACAATCAAAACAAGAAAGTGACAGAAAGAAATAGGAAACAAGAGATCCAAAAACTCGAATTCTGAATCGTATCACTAATAATAATAATAATAACAATACAAAAACAGAAAATCTGTTTGAATTTTTATTAAAAGATTGAGTCCAAGAATATGTTTTAAAATTTAAATTTTATAATAACTTTCTTTGCATGAGTTGCATATCATAATAAATTAACTTAATATTGTTAAATGTTTTCATATTCTAATTGAATTAATTTAAAAATTATTAAAAAGACTCATAAAATTGATAAATAAATATTTGAATTTGACTTTATTGTAAATTATAGATAATTAGGATTAAAAAAGAAATTTTAGTTAATATAAAAATACTTGAAAGTAAAACTTGAAGTGATAATAAAAAAAATTAACAAACATTTGAAGTCCTACAAGTATTACCCCTATTACCTATTTACCTTTTAAAAGTAACTGTATTTTGAAAATAAACAATTTTTTGTTTGAAATTCTAAACTATTAGGAAGTAAAGCAGTGATCTATATATCATTATTGATTTATTACTGACAGATTGCTATTACTGACTGTTAGAACCAAAAAAGTATTGTGAAAACGAGTCTTTTAGAGATGAAGAAAGTTATTGGTTCAATGATTTACACACTATTCCCATTAAAATTTCTATACTATCGATGAGAACTCTTAATTCTTGTGGTAATTTACTTTGAAAATAATAAATAAAAGTAATGTTATACTGGTATAAGCCATGAATTATGTTAATTGATTGAACAGACAAATAAAGAAATCATGTCATGATATAATGTGAGGTCCAATTCTAAACTAAAATTGTGGTTTATTCATTCAACTGATTGCATTACATTGTTTGGTGTTGTATTCAATTCTCGATATATTCTCAACAAATTCTCAGAATAAATGGAAACTTTTCAACAAACGAATGTTACATGTGATGAAAATGTGAGACGAGTCACAGTATGCTTGAATCAGATTCAAAATGATAATCAATATCTTTTTGACCAAAATATTCTATAAAATTTTAAATTAAAAAATTATGCAGTGACTTAAAAAATTCTCTTATCCTATAGGGTGTCTGATAAGTCCATCCCATTTGTGAGGGATTTTAAGAATTTAGATTTTAGTGTGAGACGTGATTTAATTATTGTAATAAAAATACAGTAATGTTTCGGTATTGGGTTTTGTTACGAAAGCTTTATCACACATAAAAAATTAAGTTATACTATAAATTGAGTTTATAAAGAATTAAATATCTAATAAAGCTATCACTGTGTCATTCATTCTCCGAACATAAACGAATTCTTCTCCAAATTCTACGAGACATATGACTAAGAATTTGAGATGTGATAAATTTAAAAGCGTCCAACTTATAGCGTTCATTCACTTATAGATTTTTTTGAAAGAAAGGAAGCAATTGAGTATTGGCACGAATAAGGAACCATCTTTTCTACTTAAGACTATTAAGGAAAGGAACCTCTAAGGAGGTGTGGAAATGCATATTCCTTTCCTTAACCAGTTTTCTTATAGAAATCTAAATATCGATAGCGCCATACACAAGAAAATTTATAAGCAAATGATTATTTCATCCAATTTGACATATAAATAAGGGAGTGATTTAAATTAATCTAGAGAACACTCGGGTCCCTCCCTAAGTATTAATGAGGGAATCTGTAAAGAAGTGAGGAAACATGACTTAAGTAATAAATAACTGTTTTTCAAGATGTTCAACTGATTCCTGTCATGAAGCTAAAATATTGCATTGTTTCAATGCATGAAAGCCTACTTTTTGAGCACATACAAAAAATACAGTTAAACATGTTTACCCGAGCCCAAAAATTTCTTTTCAATCATCAATAATTGTCGATCCATTTTAAAATTACCAAAAATTACCCAAAGCCCAAAAACCGGGAATTACCTAATAATAATTTATGTTGCTTTCAAATTGTTTTACTGTATTTTTTGTATATGTTCAAAAAAGTAGGTTTTCATGCATTGAAACAAAGCAACATTTAAGCGTCCATTGATTTGCAGACCAGTTTACATATAAGGATTTAAATGACTCATTTGTAAAAGTATTTGTATGTTTTCATGTCTTCAATGTAATTAAAGAACAAAACCCAAAAAATGTTTGTCTCAAATTTTTGTTCTAATGGTGTTTATGCTATTCTAGTCTAGCACTGGAAATGGACTTAACAGAAAACCTGTAATTTGGGAAAATGATCTCACTTACGTCACTTCAATTTTGCACTACTTTTCTGTTTATTTTCGATATTTTGTAACTTTTTTGAGCTATCAATTACTGATTGTATGGCAGTCACCCGCAATCACTCATAGAATAACTAATAATAAAATAGTCATAGAATTGTCTTCAATTTGATGCTTCTCTCAATCAATGAGAAACACAACAAAGAGTGTAATGAGTTGTTATTTTTAGCCCAAATGACGTAAAGACGAGTTATATGACACTTAATTGAAACACTCTTCACTCTTATCTTATTCTTTATTTATTTGCTATTAAGAGATTCCTTATGAATCATATAAAACAAAGCTAATGTCGTAAATATATGATTAGAAGAAGTGAGATGACAGACACAATAAGCATCTTATTAATACGGTTAATACATGCTCAAGAATAAGTCAAGTACTCCTGCAGTTTTCCATTATATCCCATTATTTCTATTTTCCATTAAATTATTATTAAAATACCAAATAATAATTATTGTTTCTAATCATCCAATTAATAAGTTATTCATTAACAAAGTAACCAATTATTCCAATGATATCTCAAATTTTTATTCTTGTGATTAAAAACAACTGAAAGAAATATCAGACTATAATATCAATATTTTAAAATCTTAGTGCAAACAAAAAACCTCAAGCTTTTAGGGATCCACTGAAGTGTAATATTGAAGTGCTGTAAAGGGCTTAAAATAGAAACAATAGACGAAGACCAAGCTATGATATGCTTTGTTACTTTAATTATTTAAAAAGTTATCCTTAGAATTAATGAGTTCTTGAATAAGTGATACAAAATTAAATCTAAGATCACGTCTCATTTGTACAAATAATTAGACAATTGGCAACTGTACAGGCAATTGTTCTCAACGCTAATCCATTAAACATGAACCGACATTCTGTAACGAAAGTCTATTTAATTGGACATAAATTAATTATATAAATCTCTTTTGGGAGATAACTTACGAACTAATACTATAAATTATTCCTGAGGTTAAGACCACACCATATACAAGTACAGTATTTGCAAAAGAAAGGAAAATAGACAAACATTTATTATTAAAATTAATAAAGACTTATCCCATATATCAATAAACCTAAAGTAAATGTTTTCAACTCATATTAACATTAGTTCAAAGATTCTAATTAAATATATATATATATATTAATGACAAAATTAGTCAATCAATAAGTGATTGAGTATTGAGATGTTTTCAGTCGTATTTTTATATATTTACTTTATATTTGATTTGACTGTAATTCCCGAACATAAACCCAAAGTGATTAATGATATTATCGATCCATACCTGTAAACTCTCCGAACCCTTGGTGGGGGTTCATTTCAAGATTTCTCGAAATTCAGAGGGGGGGGGGGAGGTCTAACTCATCTGTTTTAATTGGCAATATTTTATCAAAAATCGTTTTCCGCCAAAAAATTGCCTTGCCAAATTTTTTTCAAAATTTCTCCCTTTTTAGAGTATCATTAAAAATCATTGATTTTAATGTTTTTGTTTTATACATTAAAGCATAAATCTAATTAAAAATCTTTTTAAAAAATTTAAATTTTAATCAAAACTGAAATTCTATTCAAAATCAAAGGAGAACCAAAAGATATTTTCTCAATTTTTTTAGAAAATATCAAATGGGGGCCCATGAGATGCATTTTGAAAAAAACTTGAAAATAATCAAAGGAAGCTTTCAAAAAATTTCGGGGGGGGGGGGCAGTCAATCCCTAGGTAACAGATCGGAAG
>JAQGCH010001119.1:0-17310 GCA_034699485.1 Nanhermannia elegantula | reverse complement strand
GTTTTGACTGCATTTTCACTGCAGTTCAGGATATGATTCATGTGATGGACAATAATGGGATCGAAAGTTATGTTAATATTAATGACAATAATGAAAACATTTAAATAATTGAATGATTTGTGTGTTTGTGTTGAGGAAAGCATTGAACCATAAATTGAATTCAATGTGAATGCAGTTCTCAATGACAACAGTTTTGACTTATTCTTCTCCACAACTGAGGACTCAGTGGATGCAAAAGTAGCTCAAAAAGTGATTCAAATAATAATAAAGAAGTTGTATTCAAACTCAACACTATTGACAATAATTAAGATATTAATTGATATCAAAATAATTGAATTATAGTTTAATTTTTTGAAAGTATTGCTAAAAATTGCTGTCAATCATCACTAGCTCTTTAAACTAAATATATTTTAATTATAATAAAATTCAATTTAAACTTATTTTTTGAGAAAAAGTCGAGTTTTTTCTGAACCTTTCAACTGATTTATAGGGAGATATGTTTGAAGTCCACAATTATTTGTAATTAAGAGCACAGACTTCGGCTCAGGCTTTGAGATTTTGGAGTCTATGCTCTTCATTAATTATTTATATTAGACACTGACATCTTCAAAATTTTCATAACCGCCACCGCCCGCAACCGCTAGACATCATAACCGCACCGCAACCGCCAGTGCTGGCGGTTAACCGCACATAACCGCGGTTGCGGTTATCAAATGTGAGTCTAATTTGTATGTCTGAAACTAGCATTTCTCCAAAAATAGCTATAATTGGGTCCGATCTGATCTCATTTTTCACAAAATAATTTTTGGTTTGTTGGCAAATTGATTAAAAATAAACTTTTTAATTGGGTTTAATTAAAATTTATAATTAAATTAGATTTAATTATTGCTCAGATTTGCAATTTTTATAAGTTTTATTCACTTTAAACACTTTTGGAAAAATTTAAATTATTGGTAAAGTTTTTGTTCATAAAACAGATTTCCTCAGCAAAGAAAAGTAGTGAACTTATTATACAATAAATTATTTATAAATAATGAAAAGCAAAAAATAAAACTTTTTATAAGAATAAATACGTATTTTGAGGCAATTCTTAGATATGAGATAACTAGTGCTCAAGTCTTGCTTAATATGTTGAATGTTTGAAATCAGTTATAAACCAGTTCTGGTTAGATCTCGAGATTCACATTCTATTGTAAAGCACAGTATAGTATTATCTTTTGAGTAGATCAGGTCAATAGACCGAAAATCGGAAGAAGTTGTTGTTTGATTTGCTGCTATTCATTGGTTTTGAGTGAAAGTACAGTAACCGCAAAAACTCGTTTACTTCGTCTTATAAAAGAGTGAAAGGTTTCATTTGAAGGATAGATAACCTCTAGACTTAAGTTTTTAAAAAATTTTATTTCGTTTCAAAGTTTACTTTTAGTAAAAACAGAGTAAAAATAGGTCTCAAAGGTCTGGCATTCTATTGATTAAGTGAACAAAAATAATGATTACAATACTATTTGAACCTCTATTTCACTAATTGAATATTTGCGTACCTGTACATAAATTTTAATTATATTTTTTATAGAAGTCATTGAAAACGATGTATAAACAATTCAAAGCATTGTTTGTTGAGTAATAAGACATAAATTAGGCCAACAATTGATTAGAGGCGTAGCTGAGTATGAATTATTCATATAAAATATTAGCAATAAGTCACTATTTTCAGTCATAGCTAATATGGAAAAATTTAATCCAGATTTGAATTTAAGTAATCACTTATCAAATTGAAAATTTAATAAAAGTTAAGTTTATATTAAGACAGACTCTGAGTCTCAACTGAGTTCTGAGTTATAAATAGCTTGTATTTGATAACTACTGATGTTATACAACCATAAAATAAAGTTAATATTTAACAAATTGAGGAACCATTTATTTAAAACTTTGATCGATTATAATATTCAATGTCTTTATCTCAAAATTATTATAATTATTAAGAAAGTTTTGAGAGTTAATCCTATTTTAGTTCAATAATTGGCATAAATATTAATAAAGGTTGAAGTGCTGAAAGACGTTTACAATATTTACCTAACTTTATGACTGTGTTTTCGTTAAGCAATAAAAGATAAAAACTGTTATCAAAACTAACCTTAAATCGGATAAGAATTATAGTCTAAACAAGTTTATAAAATATTCATCTGAATAAAAAAAGTGATGTTTCATAACAATTATAATTGTTTGTAATATTTGCAAATACATGACTACAAGTCATTGAGTAAGTGATGAGAAAAGAATACTTTCAATAATTTTAGCCCACAATAATTGATTAGCTTTGAAAGAATAATTTGAAACGAAATGATTTAACAGAAGTAGTTTGTAGGTTGTTATGCAAGGCATGCGGATGTGATGATTAATAAGAGGAGGTTCTCAGTTATAATACGAAAAAGTTTATGAAGTTTAATACAACGGGTATAGCGAATGCATTTACGCATAAATTGGTAAATGTAGTGTTTGGTTGAGTTATTGCTTCACTGTTTGGAGTGGTTTGCTATTAAATCATCGCTTTTTTAATTACTTCAGCTGTGAAACAAGTGAATGTGTGTTTTTCTAAATTATAATAATGTCTGCTTTAAGTGAAGCTCAGATACAAGAATTTAAGGAAGCGTTCAATATATTTGACACTAAAGGTGACGGGAAGATAAATGTCTCACAAATAGGTGATGTAATTAGAGCTTTGGGACAGAATCCCACCGAAGCTGATATCAAGAAGTGTAGCGACCAATTGAAACCTGAAGATAGGATCGGTTTCGATGTGTTTATGCCTATTTTGCAAACTGTTACCAAAAATAAGGCTAAATATTCGATCGACGAGTTTGTTGAGGGTTTGCGTCACTTCGATAACGATGGAAGCGGTTATATTAGTTCTGCAGAATTGAGACATCTCTTGACTGCTTTAGGGGAAAAGTTGACTGAGGAAGAAGCCGAACAAATTCTAGTTGGTATGGAAGACGAAGAGGGACGAGTCAATTATGAATATTTTGTTAAGCAAATTATGAGCGGATGATTGACATGTGACAACTCTGCTGTATAATTAAGTTTAGTTTCCTTTATAATTTGTTATGATTAGTAAAACTCTCATTGAACTCATACTAAGTACTCATTTCTAAGTACTATAGAATTTTACTTTAGAGGAAACTTATTTATAATATTAATTTTGTTTTCTCTTCGTGAGAAACACTATTCAAGTGATAGTGATATCTCAGAATTGTCTGCATTTTATTATAGTTATAAAAAGTTCTCACATTATTACTATTCATAGTATTATTAATAAACATAATATAAATTTGCAAATTGTTAACATTTATTCTAATGCTAAAAGTATGTAATCCCTATTAATGAACGTTCTCTTAACTTAAATAACAAAAATATGATATAAATACTGTATTAGAATATTTAAAAAATAAATAAATAAATATAAAAAAACATCGATCTCACAAAAATAAGAAAAAATTCAATAAAAGTTTTGTTTATAAACTAATTTACTTATTCGTGAAAGAATTTTTAGTAATTTAGTATTTTTATTATAAATCCTTGAATTTTAACTTTAATACATTGACAATAGACAGGTCGATATTCAAATTAATCCCTTCTAACATGTGAATGTCATTACCTGGGATTTGAACCATTAATTATAAAATGAATACCGTTTCTAAGAAAAAGTAGTTCATACGAGTAAAATAAGTAATATAATACACGGGTTCCCAAACTATGGGTCGCGACCCAAAAGTGGGTCGCAAAATCACTTTACTTACCTTTATGTTCTATGGAAAAATCGAAAAATACCTTAGAAAGTGGGTCGCGATCCAAAATGTTTGGAAACCTATGCATTTGATAATGAATTTCTCTAAAGAAAATCTAATCAATATTTGACTAAATCGCAAACCAGAATATTTATTCAGCGAAGTACTGTATATATAACAATAGATTTTTTATCTTCCCCTCTATTAAACTTGAAACTATTTGTTTTACTTTATTTGAAATCAAGTCTAATAGCAGTTACACCTCTCTATCTATAAGTTAGCATTTAGATAAGACAGTTATCATAATGTGCAACATTAACTTGTAAGTGATATTATATACATCATAAATTTTTATTTAGATTAATTAAAAAATACCTGAAATATTATCGCATTTCACTATAGAAACTAATAAATTGCTCAGAAGAGGGTTCAGTTACTAACTCAAGACATTCGAGCATAACAGCAGATTATACATAAGTCTAATAGATGTGTAATTTTAATTGAAAATATATTGTAATTAAATTGAAAATTAATAGAATAAACAAAAATCAAAAAGTTGGGAAAATTCTGTCTCTTAATTATTTACATTACAAACAATTAATTAATTATTTGAATAAGATCTGTGTTTTTATGTGTTAATAAAATGCAAGCTATAAAATGCGTAGTGGTAGGAGATGGGTATGTACTGTATTGTATAACGTAATTAATAAAGAAAAATAATTTAGTTTTTAAGTATTGCTAATATATTTGAATAATAATTCAAATTGAATAGAGCTGTGGGTAAAACATGTCTCCTAATAAGTTATACGACAAATGCATTTCCCGGAGAATACATCCCGACTGTATTTGATAACTATTCAGCCAATGTAATGGTAGACGGAAAGCCTGTCAATCTTGGTTTATGGGATACAGCGGGTCAGGAAGACTACGACAGGTTAAGACCGCTATCATATCCACAAACAGATGTGTTCCTCATATGCTATTCAGTGGTTAACCCTTCTTCGTATGAAAATGTGAGATCAAAATGGTATCCAGAAGTGAGACATCATTGTCCTGATAGACCTATTATACTTGTGGGCACTAAATTGGATCTGCGCGATGACAATAGGACTTTAGAAAAATTAAGAGAACGTAAATTAACGCCTATTACTTATCCTCAGGGATTAGCAATGGCTAAAGAGATCGGAGCTGTCAAATACATCGAATGCTCTGCTCTTACATTGAAGGGACTTAAAAGCGTTTTTGATGAGGCCATCCGTGCGTTTCTTTGTCCGCAGATTAAACCTAAGAAGAAAGCGTTCAAATGTTTGGCATTCTAGTTATGCCAATTAATTATTTATTTTATGTTAACATTTTTCCAAAAGTCACTTTTTCTCAAAAAATTTAATATTGTATTTAGTTATCAATTGCATTATTTTTTAGGAGAAATCATTCTGAATATCATAAAATCTTTAAATGACTTTAATTTAAAATTCATTAACTTTTTATTTCAAAAACCACTATTTCTTTTGTTAGAGAAATGACTGAAAAATAAACTTTAAATTTATAATTTTTATTATGCATTTTATCAGTACAACGGATTTCTTGAACACACAGTAATAACTTATTACTAATAAGTTTTTATGATAGGTTTGAAACTTTCGTAGACTTTTAGCATATCTGATAACCCTATAAATTATATTATTCGTAATCAAAGTCTAATATTTCACATTTAATATGTAATTATATTTTAAATGCATAACAATATTCTCATTATATTTAGAAAATGATATTTTCTGATTAAATTGTTTTTGACATTCAATATATGCTAATATGAGTCTTTCTAATGATAAAGATAAGTATTATTTTATCAAATTGTTAATAATACTGTTAACAGCAACATAAGGGTCAATATTACTTGCAAATGACATTTGCTTTAAGAACTCATTTCCTTTAGTGATGGGATCTTCGAATATACTAAGTTATGATAAAAAATGATTACATTTAGACTTATCATAATTTTAGATAATACTTGTAGTTCATATCTATACTTATTGCTTGATTCTTCATCTATATCATGATTCAAATCACTGGAATATCCAGATGATGCACCTGAAAGAAAATAGTTTAAATCCATACATAATATAAAGATAAAATTGATGAAAACTCAAACTTATAATATTAAAAGTGCCTTAAGGTGTTAGTAAATCAAAATTAATTAAATTGATTACTTGTTCTCTGATTTTTGCTGAAATAAAGTGTCATATTTTGATCCAACATCAGATCAGGAATAGGTTTGGGGTTAAATGAGACAACAACATTGTACTCTTCTCCGATATATTGCAATATATATCTAGTCATCCATAGCTGGTCAGCAATACTAATGCCATGAGTCGGACCGATTTCATAACTCCAAATCGCTGGCAGGTCTCCGGCTTGTGTCGCAATAATAGGAAGGCCAGCATAAAGACATGCTCTAAAATATAATTTTTAGAATAATTGCACAATTTTGGTCATAAAAGAGAACTGACTTATAGAACGCTTCATTAATATCGCGTCCACTGATTTTATTTGTGTCAATGCCATTATTTGCGCCTTTAGGTGCTATGTATCCATGACGAGGCCATCCAATAGGTCTTCTTGTAGTTGGGTTTATAAGAATATATTGCTATTTGTAACAAATTTTATTTTAATTGATTTTATGAATAGACATCACATTTTCTATAAGTTTTAACATATAATTAGGTCGAGATTAGAAATTAATGAATAGACTCAATCAGTTAATCAGTTAATAAATCAATGAATTATTCGTAATTATGTCACGAGAATTCTTTGAAAAAGCCCTTTATTCAGAATAAGATTTATTAATCAAAAAAATAATAATAATAATATTGATTATTAGTATACTTGACGTATAGTAAATGATGGTATGTCTCTTGCATGCAAATTATCGAAAGCTTCCTCACATTTTACTCTATGAATCGAAGCTTAATATAAAAAAGATATTTAGTTATGAATTTCTAAAATACTAATAAATGCTTTATTATAATTAAGTAAAGTTAAAGTTTGAAGAGCTTTAATTATGCTTTACTTTAATGGTTACCTTTTATTTGATATTTGAGAGGAACACATAATATTAACTTATGATTATGAGCCCTGAATGGATCGTTGCAAATAAGTACAGGTTTGAGCCAACAATCGGAATCAGAAGTTAGTTTCATATGTCCTTAGAATTTAATATAATTTTCAGTCAAGTTCAAGAAGTTTGTTATTTTTGCTTTTGAATAATTATATACAGTATATACCACATGTTTGGCCGCAATACGTCCAAAGTGGGACTTCTTCTAATGATTTTGGGACAACATTTGTTTGCTGAGTTTTTGTGCGCAAATCATAGCCTATTCTTATAACAAATTTCATTTAATTCAAGTCAAATTCATTTTTTTCATTCAAAAGTTAACAAAACAAGTCTTGTTTATAATATCCTTTACTTTATTTAACTTAAAACACATACCGTTTCCATCCAACCAAATATACCTCAAAAGTACATTTTCCTCATTTTGTGGCAATAAATTATATCTGGATGTAATTGCAGAATAACTAACAGCAGTCATGAGTTTAAATGACCAAAACTTTAATATTAGCAAATGTTTTATGGGTTGTTTTAATAAAAGTAATGATTATCTGTTAAGTTTAGTAACAGTTAATGACAATACACTTAAATGCAAGTAATTTATAGATGAAAATAGTAAAGTAAATGAACTACCAATACAATAAACCTTATGATATATGCTCTTCAATATATAATTGTAAACAAGATAATATGTATTTATACATATTTAACCAATAGATTCTATCTCTCCTATCTCTGTCTTATAAGTGCAATGAGTTGATTATTAATGTTTATAAATAAATCGCATTTCATATTATATTCTTAAATATGTGAAATCGATTACCATAACAGGGAGAGGGTTTATGACTAGTATGAAAGTTGTATAGGTTGGTCACTTCTATTTTTGGGTTTCATTTTACAAGAAAAATAACTTTATGTTAGATAAAAACCATGAGCATTGAATGCATAAACACAATGTTAACCACAATAATTTGATATGTTTGAGCTTTCAAATCACTTCCTTATCACTCAACGTGACAAATCTGATCTCTGGATGATTTTACAGGAATTTCTTTTACTGCTTTCTCACTCTAAACAGTTGACATCTGATAGTGTCGGATATCTTAGAAGTGTTTGTTTTTTGTTTTTCTGGATTACATACAGTATATCATCACATAACGAGATGATACAGTATATTGTTATGAGTTATTTTATTAGTTACCGCTTTACTAAACCATTTAAAAACAGGATTCAATACTGTATATCATTTTATAAAACTTGTTTTCTCGAAGGAAAAGTGCATTAATTTGGATCATTTATATAATTTATATTAAAATTATTTATATAAATGAATGGATAAAAGTGAAAATATTTTTCATTTCAGCTTAGGGTTAGTTTAATAGCTTTAAAAGCAGTTTAGTTTAGAAGAAAATGTTTTTATAAGTCATTGCATTCATTAGTTTTATTTGTTTTCATTGAAGTGCCAATAGTTTCGGTTTGGTATCAGTTTATTTAACTTATGGCTTCCATTCTAGCAATAGTTTTATAATACAGTACTAGATATTTATGTAAGATTTGATTCTGTTTATCAATAAACAAAGTCTAAGGTTTACGAACTTTCAAAGTCTACTTTGAATTATTGTTGTGCTTAATCAGTTCACTTTCAAGAAATTGTTTCATTTGATTAGTTTCTGTTTTGTAACTGAATAAAAAATGAAATAATGCCTAACAAAGGCTTCAGATATTCTAATTAGTTCTGATTGAGTTCAATTTTGACCCAAAATACAAGTGGACACAAAGAATAACACCGCTGTAATTGAGATTACAAACGTTTTTAATGCTACTTATCCTGCAGTAACGTTTAAAGTCAGCTATGACTTGATTATTTTGATTAATCGCTATAACTAATCACTGATTTATATATAGTTTATGTTCATATATATAATTAAAATATTTTCACGATTTCTCATTTTTTCAATTTTATATAATTCGTAACTTCAAAATAAATTGTCCTCATCATGATCTCCAACACTACAGACGATAGGGTTAGTAAACCCCAGATTCTAAGCTAATATTTCTGTCAAAACGAACCTATAAATCGAAAATTAAATTAAACGATAAATTTGTATTAATTGGAAAGTAATCTAAACATAAATTAACTTTGATTTCTATTAAATTATAAAAATATAATTAAAAATATAAGAAGAGAACTGTCCTTCTGGTGAGCTTTAATTACCTGTAATTATGATTATTTAAAAAGGAAAACAATGTCATTTCAATGAATTTATATAACACTTAAATTAGATTATAAGCATAATTAATAGCCCGATCATTATGTGAGATAATGATACCCAATAAACTACATAAGAGTGTCAGATAGCATGAAAAATAGTTCATTCAAACTGACAAAACAACACCTATGAATGATCGATTTGATCAAACTATTATTATTTACGTGTTATGTCTATACAATACGTACTCCACATATACTAAAAGTAGATTTTCCTGAGAAAGGCTTTGAGCAAAATTCTTGTTATTTCAAGTTTAAAGTAATAAATAAAGTGAAAGAGTTAGAGAGTTTTGAGTTTTAGTATAAGCAGAGCATAAGTGGAGTGACAGTGAAAATCATTTTTAGCTAACTTTAGAAAGTTGTGAAAATCTTTTTTCGTACGCCTTTTGAAGTCCTTGGGAATTAGCATAAACTCGATTACATTGTGTGAGAACTTTCATTTGAAAGCACTTTTGCCTTATTTAATGCTCACAAATAAACAATAGCTATTTGTTACGGAGATTATCGATCAAAAAAGTATTGCATAGAAGAGTGTGAGAGAGGTTTTTGATGCCAAATTAGTTTAATAGCTATGTGTTGTTAAGAGGTGTGACTCAATCTGCTCCAAGTCTACGGTAACTCCACTTCTTACACATTTTCAGAGACAGTAGAGGTGAAAATTTATAGCTTTCATGATTTAATTTATACCCAGTCTTACGTTCATTGATGTGCTTTACTGTCAAAGTGCTTGAGTAATGCCTTTCAAACAAATCTCGAAAAAGAAACTCGTTGTGGTCGGTATGTATTATATATAACTCATTTTAAGTGCTTATTTCAAACTCTTATCTTATTTAAATTGGTTTTCATTTCTGTATTGTATTTTATATTGAATATAAGGTGATGGAGAAGTTGGCAAAACATGTCTATTAGTGGTTTTCAGTAGAGATAAATTTCCAGATGATTACATCCCAACAGTATTTGAAGCTTCTGTGACTGATTTCATTTATAATAATAAAGAGGTAATACATGTAAATTATAATATAATTTCCATATTTCGAGTCTATTAGTCTGAAACTTAAAAATGTTATCAGTTTTTCAAAATTTCAAATCAATATAATAAGCTTCAATGGATTTTAATTGAATTAATTTGGTAATTATTATGTGGTATAATATTTTTATGTTGCATTCTTATGCAGACTGATTAAATATTTGAAGAGATATCTCACTCTTGTAAATCTCATGTAGTTTATTGCATATCTGCGTTTTATATCTTATAAGTACAACACTATTAAACTCCTCTTTCAAAAGTTAGATATAAAACAGTAGTTCAATAGTAATGATTATTGTTTTCTTATTATAAAACTATTTTGATTATATTTGAATCGACTATTGTTTTTTGATTCATTGACATTCAGATTTAATTGAAATCTGATGGAAAAACTTTCCTTGAATTTTATTATTTTTTCTATAGGGGTGTTTCACTCGATAGAACTATTTTAATTGCTTATAAAATTATTAGTAAAATCATTAAATTTTAAATTGACATTTTATGGGAATGTTTAATCATTTTTGTTGGATAGAGGGATAAATACTCCTTAGAAAATATTCATTTGCTTTTACCTATGCTTTAATTAACTTAAAAGATTTTTGCCCAGAAAATAACGTGACTTTAAGGTTTAATTTACAATTATTTTTTGAAGTAAAGTCAATAACAAGAATCAAAATAAAAACTCAATTTATATATGTATTAAGAATTTATTAATCTTACACATCATTTATCCAAAAAGGGTCAATACATTGATATTTTCTTGTTTTTAGCCTCAATATGATATATAATTTGTTTAAATGGTTTATAATAAGTTTATTTATTAAAAATGTTATAAATAGAAGCAATTAAAATAGTTCTTTGAAGAACTCTACACCCATGACATTATACTTTTGAGGAATTCATTATTTAAATAGTTTTTCATTTAATGTATTTGTTTTAAAACCCAATTTTTAAGAATAACATATTTCTGTGAAGTGAAGAATTTTTAGGAAACTAAATAAACAATTTATTTGAGTTATGAAGAGTTTCACGTGTTTTTCATGTAATCAATTAGTTTTTCTGCCTGTATTCAAAAAGAATAAATAATGAGTTACTTTAAGATTTACACTCATTTTGCAATCTTAAGCTATTGTAAAGGGTGTAAGAAAGACCCCCTAACCATGTTTTGTATAAAACGCTAAACAAAGACAAAATTTGATTTTCGGTTTTTATTAAACAATAAAATACATGTATTAACAAGTAATTAAAGAATGAAATACATAAGTGAACAAAACCCGAAAATGTTCGCCTCTATTTGTAATAGAGGTAAAACACGCATAGCTGTCAATACTAGAAATCTTAGAACAATGTGAAGGGTATTTCTAAATACCCTCCGCAGTGCTTCTATTTGAATAGCGAATTATCAATTATTGAGCGCGTGATAGTTCTTACTTTTAACTGAAACAATGTTAAGTAATTATTGATTCATTTAATTTTATAAAAATGAGAAAACTATTTGCATGAAAGAAACTCATAAAATAAACCCATTATTTAACGCCTTCTTTTTGATGCGCAGTTTAGCAGAAATGAATTTTTTTATAAAGTTCACTATTTTTGCAAAAATTAAGCAAATTTGTTATCATTTATTGATTAAAATCTAATTTATGGGCCAAATTCATAGCATTGCTAAACACTTGATAGTGTTCGATGAGGTCCTCAAATAAATAAACTGATTAAAAGATATTTAGGTTCAAGGGCTTGAGTTAGGAATAAATAATGGATGAAAAGATAGAATTGTTTAAAGCCTTTGCAAAATATTAACTGATTGTTCATTCAATCGGAAAAATTTGTGTTTTTCGAGACTTTTGCAAATTAACTTTCTGACTGATTAATGATTTTTGAAAGCACCGGATATTTATCTTAGAGTAATTATTTATTTAAAATAATCATAAGTTACATGAGAAATATTTATGAGTGAAGCATCAAATTTTTCAAAACTCAAATTATACCCAGTACTCAAATTATACCCAGTACTCAATTATACTCAAAACTCAAATTTTACTCAAAAGTCAAGAAAACATTAACTAATTTTTTGCATAAAACTTAATTAAAGGTTGAACTCGAGCTATGGGACACTGCAGGTCAAGAAGACTTCGATCGGTTGAGACCATTATCATATCCAGATAGTGATGCTCTTCTTGTCTGCTTCAGCATAGTATCTCCTGATTCTCTAACAAATGTTTACGAGAAATGGGCGCCAGAAGTGAAACACTTTTGTGAAGACGTTCCGATTATATTAGTCGGCACTAAAAGGGATCTGAGAAACGACCAGAAAGTGATTGACGCTTTGCAGAAAATGAAACAGAAACCAATCACTTTTGCTGAGGGCTGTCATGCAGCTGAAGACATCGGAGCTTATGGTTATTGTGAATGCTCTTCGAGGTATAACGAAGGCATTAGACAAGTGTTTGAAATGGCAGTCGAGGCGACAATGAAGTCGAAAAAGATTAAATTAGATTCACAAAAGTCTATTTGTACTTTATTATAAACATTGAATTTTCTTGTTTCATAAAATTATCCTAATTTCGTGTAGATAAATCGTATAAGCCGCACCCACGCATAAGCCGCACCCACGTATAAGCCGCACCACTAAAAATAACCCCTATCTCATTAAAAATCGGGTAATACCAGTGAGAATAACCCCATCCTATAAACCCCAGTCATTATTTTCTTGAGATTTTAACTTTTTTCTTCAGATAAACCGCGGTTTATATACACGAAATTAGGGTATATTAAAACGGAAAGTATTTCAGTTAATTACTTATAATTTAAGTTAATTAATTGGTATATCATTATCATTATATAAGTTGTATAAATTTAATTGTATTTTAATAATGCAAATAATAATAACATAAATTAAATAAATTTATTGTTAGTTTTAACGAACAAAAAAATTCAAACTTAACAAAAAAAGCTTTGAGAGGAATGAAGTATTTTTTTGTTCAAGTTATATAAGAGTGAAGGTTAGTATTAATAAAATGCTTAGACTAGTATTTAAATATAGTGATGATATCTTGTTTGCTGAATTACGACATCCACTGCCAATTTTATAAGTATATTCAGGAATGCACTCACACTTATATTCTTTATTACAATAACGATTAGCACCTATGGCTTGACATTCTTCAGAATAAGTACAATTCTCATTAAATCCTTCTGTGTATAAAAAGATAAGTTGATTATTACTTTTGAATACAAAACTTATGTTTGTGAAGTAGAAATGGTTAACAAATACTGAGTATTGCTATTAATATAAATAATTTTGATAAGAATAGGAATTTATGATAAATAAATAAATGAAGTTTAATATCAAAAACAGTAGCATTCAATACTCGGTTCAATGCAATATTTGCCATAAAATGGTATATTAATAGCGAATGAATTCTTTTCACACCGACATCTCCCGCTTTGATTGCATTCCGAATTGGCTCCGGCTATAAATCTGCATTGTTTTGAATAATAACAGGAGCCACCGATGGGTTGAGCTGAAAGATATAAGTTAATATTTAATGACATAAATTACATTACTGTGCGCTTATTCATAGCTTTTTACCTGAATAACAGTTGTGCTGAAAGGGAACTGGTTTTTCTCTATTACAAACACACCTATTGTCTATGCAATAGTTGCTGAGACAAGCACCGTCTTCATTACAAGATTCGCCTTCTTTTCCAAGATCTTTAAAAATAAATCTATAAGTCATTGTCTCCAAAATCCTTAAATCTGTTTAAAATTATTTTTATAAACAAAAACAAATCCATCTCAAGAGGATTTTCAAACTGAACATAAATACTGTATAATTGGTATAAGTTTTTGCTTATAAAGCGATTAGTTTATAAAGTGATGGAACAAATGCAATAAAAACTATAGTGAGAACTGAGATTAGTTTACCTGTAACTGCAATAAAAAAGTCCTTTTGTTGATCGACATAACTTTTATTATTGGACAGATGAACAACTTTGTACGCACTATAAAATCCGTTATGCATTCCACTAATCTCTCTAATACGTAAAGTTGCGTTATTATTGATAACATCAATGGTTAATCTGGTTTCTTCACCGGCCTGCTGTCTAATTCTCAATTTTGGTGGTAATGAGACATAGAGTTCGGCTGTAGTATCAGATGTAGAAAAGTTAATCCAAGTGAGCTTGTAATTAGTTTTGGCCTTAACTTTTTTACTATTGGCAGAAATAAAACTCAAGTTTTTAGGCACAGAATTAAAATCAAGAAAACAGAAAACTTGAAGTAATAAATAATTTTTCAAAATAATAATAATGAAAGCGATGATTTTTTTCTTAGCCATGATATGTTGAAAACAGGAAACATAGCTCACAATAAGCAGTTTTTCTCTAAATATTTGCATCTGTTTTTCTTTATTAAACAAATTGCTGTTTAAATATCTCTGCTGTCACTGATAAGAACAAATACAGAGATTGATTATTTAAGTTAAGGTTTCCATCTGTATGCCATCTATCAATAGCAGCTTATATGGACTCATGTCATATAAGTTGATGTTGAGCTGATATAAACTTTTAATACATTATAATATTTTTCGTCCGCATCTCATTTACCGCTCAATAGGGTTGTTGAGTAAGTCTTGCGCTCAGAGAATATTATGCGAAACTAATTCTGCTTCGGTTTTCATTATTAGTTAAATTTGTTATTTTTGTGCCAATACATGCAGTTACTAAGCAATTGATGAGTGGATTATTCATTGATGACTATCCAAAATTTTTGTTTAAGTTTTTAATAGATTTAATTTTTCAACTTGAAAAGTAAGATCATGTATACAAATATATCATATTTAATACTTTTATTTATTACAATCATTATCAGGTTATTCCCTTTGTACATATCAACAGTTTTTTCTTTTAAATAAACTTTGAAATTCATTTTTTGAAATAAGCTCTCAAATCAGTCAAATCATTCTAGTTTTCAACACTGACTTTAAAAATAAAATTCAAATTCAGAAGTTTAGTTATTTTTTGCATATCTTTTTTGAATAAATGTTTATTTAGAAAAGTTTAGATAAATTTGTTTTTTAAAAAAGTATTTTATTTTTTATCAAAGCTTTTGAATTTAGTTTAAGTAACTTTAATGTAATTTAAACTGTTAGAGAAAGAGACTTTGATAAAAACTTTGAAAAGCATGTCTCCGGTTATGAATTAAACTTTTTGAAGTGATCTGAAATGTGACAAAGTTGAAGACCCTTTTATTTATTGAATTATCTTATTTAATATAAACTCTAATGCCTTACTAATGTTCTGTAAACAGTTTCATTTAAAGGTTATTCCTCTCACCCATTAAAATATTAATTAATATTTTCAAATAATTGATCCTATTATACAGGATTCTACAGTACAGGACTGTACAGTATAGTATGTTCAACTAATAATAGCTTTTATCAACCAATTGTTAATTAGCCAATGAATTAAGGGTTCAATAGTTTAGATGTTTTCATAAGTGAATAAAGAGCAAAACTTTTATTATATGCAATAAATTAATGTTTGCTTTAGTCTAAAGCTTCAATTTGTTATAAGAAAACTTAATAAAGTCTTTATTAGATTTGAATGATTTTATATCATCTTCTCATATAAAAGGTCAGTATTTTCAGAGAATATCTAATTACGGATAATGATGTTAATGCTCGCGCTCGAAGGGAAAACGGTAAGCGCGCTCGCGCTTGGGGAATATGAAATGGTCGGCGCTCACTTTTTAAAATCATTAAATTTCTCGAATATTTCCCTATTTAAAAAATTGTCTCAGAAAATCATATAAGTTTTTGACACCCCTTTACTTTTTGTACATTCATTCTTTAAAACAGAATAATTCATAATTCTGTACAAAAATTCATATTTTGAAAAAATTAAATGCTTATTATATTAAAGTGATTTATACTGTATTAAAAATTATGTATTAAGACTTAGCGCTTGGGGGGTCAGACGCTCGAGCGTCCGCTCGCGTTCGCCATAGAGTGCAACATCGTTTAACATCACTAATTATAGAGAACACTTAAAAGCTTATTTTAATTTGATAAATAAATGCCGGAACCAATGTGTCTTGTGTTTCATAAAATAATTTCAATACTAGTTTTTCTGAATATTAAAGTATTCATTCGAAAACCATTTTATGCATAAAATAATTTTTTATGAATCACTAAACAAATATTTAATTTATTTCCTTTAATATTTATAGTGTGTATATATATAGACCGTATACAGTGTTTTACACTTTTGCATCGCTTGCTTTACCCGAAATGCAAAGAAATTGATTAAGAGTTGTGAGTCTTGTTCTTTTATTATATTACGAGTGGATCCTTTGGCTTCGCAACTCATATAACTGCTGATATAATTTGTCAACTTTTGTGTGTGTGAATCCGTGACTTTTGAGCATATTTCTCAATATTAACTTATGGTGCTTAATGAGGTTTGCATTATCCATTGCATGAATTATTTATTTAATGATAGTAGAGTTTCTTTACTCAATTTAAAAGTATTTTTCAAAGTTTTTTACACTGAAGTATTATTGATAGTTTATAAGAGCAGTTAAAAGTATAGTTTATAAGTTACTTATAAATTTTGCATAGTTAAATCTAATAGTTAAGCCATACTTTATCAAAGTTTCTCATGTTATGTATTTGATTATGATGTATAATACCCTCCAAGAGTTCCATATACACTATTCCGAGACCTTTGCTTTAAAGGAAAAATCCTTTATTTGAGCCGTGACACAGAGGCACTTTACTATCCATTGCGGAATAGTTTAAAACCAAATGTGAGGCCTGTATAAGTTTATTTAATTTTACAAAAATATTTAAATCTATTGATTGTATATAATACTCTAATCTCATATTTATAATTAGCAGAGTACGTCAGGTTGCTTAACCAGTGGAATATAATAAATTTCTGAAATTTTAGGAAATTCTGAAATTAAGAGGATTGTTTTGGCCTTTACATTGCATTAGAATAGTTTTTAACTTTCTTTTAACTTTACTTTTTCCTCTCTTCTTTATAACTCTTCTTTTTTTACTTTCTCTTTATTTATTCTCTTTCTAATATCTTTTATCTCTATTTTATTAATTTC
>JAQGCH010001118.1:0-17311 GCA_034699485.1 Nanhermannia elegantula | reverse complement strand
CACTTCATTTATTTATATTTTTAGGTGGACAGTAGCGTTACCAACCGTAACGGTATAGCGCGTACAGTACCGGAAGTAAACTACGCGCCCAAGCCGAAGGAATTGACCTTCCCCTGTATGTATTTCAATACAATATATTAAATTTTTAGACAATTAATTATAGAATATTTGTGTACCGGATGTTTAGGGGGAAATAGATAAAAATACCGAATGTGTTGTAACAAAGAGAAGAGTAGACAGCGCTTGTGGATATATTTAATAAGGATGAACTTATCTGTTATTTAATATTCAAATCTTGAAGAGGATGTGTATATTTAATTGTTATAATGTAGATATTCAGCATTAATAAAATAAGATGTTTGTGTATTTGTTTCTCCGTCACAGTTTCAAATTGCATAAAGCATTAGCACTCAATCGCATATATTATAGCATTTAAACAGAAAACTGTGCATATAGTATGTCATTTAGTTATTTTACAATCTTTTCCCGTGCATAGCAACGGGCCAACTCTAGTATATTATTTGATATATTATTAAAATAATTAAAATATTTTAATTTAAAGTTGACAATTAGTTAAAATTATTTGATATGCGTCTTAAATCTGTCTAAAATGCCAAACCCATTTATATTTATTGTATTTCATAAGTTCACTTTTTGTAACTTCACTGTCTTGTGCACAATGTTTATTAGTCTTTTGAATATTAATTACAAGTAAAGTCTAGAAATAATGTTTAAAATTGTTGGTATGCGTGCTTTGCATCTTCTTTACTCCAGTATCTTATGGGTCCGATATTGAGTGAATCTGTGAAAAGCCACCAATCTTTTATAGGTTTATACCAATTATCTCCATATTCTGTATTTTATAAAATTAATTAATTTAAACAAAATTTACTCCAATTGCATGCAAACCTGCTTTAATCACATCAATCGGATTACAAGGCACTAAAACCTTGAGACCTAAAAGTTCTGCAGAACATAGAGAGAAATATGGATAAAAAAATCTAAAATATGCATTTTTTGCCACTAAATGACCAGTATATGTAAGATTATTGCCCTCTTTATATATAAAGAAGAGGTTAACCCATATATTAGATTCTGTTGAATAGAATGAAAATTCTAATCCATTTTCAACGAAACCATAAATGGCTGACATTTTAAGACCTGCTTTATTATGAATGAATAATTGAGTTAATTCTTGTGATGCATACATAGCCCACGTGGCTGTGTCCACATGACCAGTATATGGAATGACACCGCACTGTCGATACCATCCTAACAAAGTTCCACTCGATATATAAAATGGTATTAATAGTGGTTTCATAAACATTTTCAAAGCATTAATCTCTTGTTTAACCAATTTCTCCATAATAAGTGATTCTGTTTTGTTGTGTTTGTAATTTTGAGCGAAATTTTTCGCTGTTTCAAAATCGCATTCAATAAACTTTGAAGAACTGATTTGTCCGATAAAGTGTGCGCTTTCTTCAGGTATATAATAATCAATGCCTTTGAATGATTTCTTTTGTAAATAAAACGCATCAAATGCTGCCTCATATTCACCAAAATAAATATGTTTCTGGGATTTAATTAATTTGTTTAAAATATTTTCCTTTATTTTTCCGACCCATAAAAAATGATTACGATTGTGAAACACAGTTATTTGAATGATTTGCTTATTATTGGCGTAAAATATAAATGTTTTTGCATTTGTGATTTTAGACTTATTCCAATGTCTTTGACTTCCATCTATGCCATCAATAATCATTTTTTCAGGAAATATGTACCTGATTTGTGTGTTAAAATCCACCTAATATATTGGATCAAGTTACATTTCCTCTATTTTATTAAAGCATAATTATAAGTTATAAATTCTCAAGTTTAAAATACATAGTTTTGTCAGTTGTAATAAACACTCCAATAGTAAAAGTGTTGGCTTTACTGCCAATAACAAACTTAATAATAAAATGAATAATAGTTTTTCCTGCTTTGTATATTTTTTAGCTGATATGCATATTGGCAGTAAAGCCAACACTTTTACTATTGTAATTTTTATTACAACTGAAAATACCTATTTTTGAAATTAAAAATTATAGTTAGACAATAACAGGACAATTATGCATTTTGAGAGAATTAATTATTTTCATTTTAATGGTTCACTTAATTAGTTTAACTGTAATTTAACATCAACTAATGTAAGTGTTCATCTTTGATATTTTTTGTACACTCATAAGCGAGCAGAAGTTTTACACTTACTTACAGGGTGACCAGGTGCCCAGGATTGGCCTGGACTGTCCAGGAATTTGGTTATTTTCAAAAAATGCAGTGCTTGGTCCCCCCTTTGGTTTTATAATCTGTCCAGGAATGAATTTGCCAAAAAATGGTCACCCTGCTAACTTATAGCCAAATGTTAAAAAGTTCTGAAAAATGCAAGTAGCTTATAGAAAATATCCTATTAGGTTATATGGGGCACCAAAAGATAATTAAAAATTATTTTTAAAGAAAGCCAAATAGGGTCCAAGCAGCGGTAGGAAATCTCTACGGTCTAGTTATAATTTGGAAAAGTGGTTGCAAATAATAAGTTAGTATAACCAATGTAAGTATAACTATCCTTTTAGAAGAGCCATTTATATTCTTTATATAATATATAATACGTTTATCTGATGAAAATAATATTTATTCAGTTATTTAAACAAAAAGCTTAAATAGTATCAGATACGGGCAAAACAATTTTATAGACAACTATCTCTTACTCCACTGAAAGCAACGACGTGTTGCCTTCTACCTGTATCCAATCAAATTGCATTTTTTAAGTAATCTTTGTATATATTGTATGATATAATAATTTTTAGTAAATAATCAACTCTTAAAAAATTTACCTCAACTTTTTCCAAATCATTTTGGAAAATTCCAAACGAAATAAGATTTTCATTAAAACTGTCGATATTTTCTAAAATGGATTGTTCGAGAATTTTTCGTTCTATAAGTAATTTCTTTTCATTATCATTTAGTAAATTGTAAAGAATAATCGGATCGATAATAAATAATTTTATATCATTATTATTCGCGTGTTTGATAAACTTTAAAACGTCGACAGAAAATTTTGGGTGCGATTTATTAAATATCTGAATAAATTATCAAAATTAATAATTATGCATAATAAATCTTTTTACGCATACATTTTGTATATTTTTAGTGTAATTCTTTGATGAAATATTTTTATGATTTGTCGTATTTTTGATGTCATTAAAAGTAATCACAAGAAAATAAATCGTTATTAATATAAAACACAGCCAACAAATACGAATCCATTTATTTTGATTATAAAATATTTTTCGTAATTTTCGTATTTTAAAACAGAATAAGATAAATTTGGATAATCCTAAACTCGACATTTACAAGCGCTTACAAATTTCACTCAAAATGAAAAAAAACTTGTAAAATACAATTTTCAATAATAATGAAGCTTAAAAAATTGATTACATAAGGAAAATAAAATTTCGTTTACATAAAAAATATTATATATAATGGCGAAATAAATCAGAGTTCTATTAAAATACTGAACAAAAGTTGTAAAATATCTAATTATTCAATAGTTATTTAGAGCATAAATGTTTCTATTCTCAGGTTTTATAGCAAAAAACTTTTATTTAAATAACAAATATTTTGTTTATGAATATATCAAAAATTTAAATACCACACCAGTGGTTACGTGAATAAATTTATAAACACATGTAAGTATTTTTTGCAAACATACAATTTGATATATATTTACATTTTAAAAATATATTTGATATGTTTTGTGGTTCAAATGACTACAAACTCAAACATCATGTCTGGATCATTAAAATTACAATTAATTGAAGCCATTTGTGCTAAAATAAATACGAGTATGTAAATCACTTTAATATGCATTTGAGACAAAGCAAAAGCTCAATTTATGCTCAAATTTTGATTAAACTGAAAAAGTGATATTTGAATAAATATGATAATTAGCCGATATATTAATTTAAGTGAACGATAAATCTAAAATATACTATAAGAGCTACTTTTTTTAAAACTATTTTATATTGAAAATTATTTACAAAATATTGGATTTTAATATATGAACGTATAAAACATTTGAATTAGCGCAATATTCACTATAGAGTAATTAGATCTTCAAAATTAGGTAAAAACATTTTAAATCTTATATTTTTGTATACCAAACAAGAGTAATTCAATGTTACATTTCAAAGTACAGTTATATTAAATGTGATAAAATTTTCAAAATTATTTGCATTTAGTATAGTGCAAAAGGGTTGTTAGGGATTTTTCGAAGCTTATTAATAAAAACACTAGTAAAAATTACCCTAAAATATTTCTTAGATATAATAAATTTTCCTAAAAAATCCCTAACAACCCTTTTGCACTATACTATATGCAAATAATTTTGAAAATTTTATCACATTTAATATAACTGTACTTTGAAATATAACATTTCTTACAGTGTAATACAATTAACTGCATATTAAATAACAATAAGGTTTATTTTTTATTAACCCATACAATATTATATATTTTTGAAAAGGTCTTTTTGAGCTGAATTCAAATATGTAGTGCATTTGACATTTGACGATAGGTGTCACTTTTGTCGACTTATGGGCACTTTTTTCTTTAAACTTTGACCCACAATAACTCATAAGATAGGTCGAGAACCAAAATGGTTTCTTTTTTAAAAACTGTCCTTTAATGGTACCTAACACTAAGCCAAACGTTGTTTCTTAATATGAGGTGGAGGATAGTTAAATAAATTTTCAAAGTCAAAATTTTGTCCATAGAGCTAATGTTAAAAAAATCACAAAAAAATTAATATCACGTGACTGTACGCATCAAATTTTATAATATGCTATTACATAATGTGTCACCACATTTACTAATTTTTAAGACCCTAACATCGCCCCGCCCTCTCAGAATGTCTTATCAATCCATACTCCTTTAATGAAATCCTTAGCAATATAATTATTATAGCGTAATATCATTTACAAGTGAATTAATGATATCTAATTTTAGACGATCAATGTTTAAATTTTGTATTTAGCGTTGATTACTATTATAGGTTAAAATTATAATAAATTCATTATCTATATTATTGTTAATTAAAGAATATTTTAAATTTTGAAAAAGAATTATCTTATTTCTACCTTAAGCTTAATAGAGGTAAAAATATAAAATCGTGTTTTAGGTAATTATTTGTTATAAGAAATTAATAAACTATTTAATAGTTTATAGGATTTATTCGCTTCAAAATTGAGAGAAGAACTCAAATTGAAAGTGAGTATAAATACGGTTACAATAGGTGTCAAACAAGTAAGTATTATGAATTCATACCATCCATACCTTATAAATACTCTGATTTGTATAATTATGTTGTAATATTAAATTAAACTTTAATTTAAATATTAATATTTATTGTAAACCAAAAATATAAACCTCTATTAAATACTAAGACTCAACTGCGCTTTAATCTGTGTATTTTATCTGTTGATAATGTTATGGATAGAAATTATTTGAATAAATTTTATGTAAATTGTTTAATAAACGCTTCAAATGAGTCAAATGTCGGCATTTTCTTCGACTACATTTCCTTCGACTGCGTTTCCTTCGACTGCATTCCCTATAATTAATACTTATATTTTGTTTAATACTTTATATAAAAGGAAAGTCAAAATATAAAACTTAACCATAAATGAGTCATATTTTTATAATATTAAGACATTTAGATTAATATGAATAACACTTTTAATTATTGAGTGAGTCCTATAAGAAATGAAAGATTTATAAGTAAACCATGCGTTCAAGTTTTGTTGTGTTAATTTTATTTCTCTCTGTTTTTGCAATAATCGGTTTGTATTATTTGATATGAAGAATAATTAGTAAAATGAATTTTTGCTGAATCAGGTGTAATGCATGTACACGTCTCTCAACAAAAATCCGGCACCCCTGGTATTGGGTTCACTCCCCCTAATGTGTTAACACATAAGGGGGAATGAGCCCAATACCAGGGGTGCCGGATTTTTGTTGAGAGACGTGTACAGTACAATAGCTGCAAATGAAAACTGAAAAGGGTTAACATACCTGCTTCAAAGAGTCATTATAGGAAAGTAAAATAGTTGAAAGTCATACGTTTCATAAGTCATTTAGTTCTCAACTCTATTTAATAGAGAGAAACTTTTTCGTTGAAATATTGATTTTAAACTTTTTAATAAAGTTATTTCACTTTCACTTCTATAATCAGTCATATAAAGTATAAATAGAATATTTCACTAATAGTTAGTGAAATTATTTTTCAGTTTTCATTTGCACGTATTGTACCTATATATTTATGTTATCTAACTTAATATAATTGTTTAACCATGCTCAAAGAATATTTTTGAACTTAAGGATAAGGAAAAACTATTTGTTTTTGTTATTTTAAATTCATTTTTATGCACAAATTCCATTTACTGAAAAATTTTGTCTCAGTTATGGCTTATTTGAAAGTAATTTATATATTATGAGAACTTTCTGAGTGACAAAAAAATCTTCGGAATGTTTATTTTCCGTGAGTTAATAAATTTTGAACAAAAATATGTTATAAATAATTATTAATTGTTTAATTTTCTATATTAGCAAACCATAATCTAATAAACAAACCTTCTTCTTGAGCCCAATCGGCTATGCTTTTTACTCTTGAACTGAAAGATGACTGACAGTCTTCATAAAATCCATTCTCATCGATGCCAATGGTCTCATATCTTGCTTTTACACCAGAAAGTAGTGCAGTGGCACACGCGCCAGAATCACCCACTTGGCTGTCGATATTATATGTCTACAAATTAAAAAAATAACTATTTTACAAAAAAGTTATTCTCTCATTGAATTCCTTTAAACCCAATTTAAATTTAATGATTTAAATATAATAAGAAAAGTGCGGTATGGTTTCGAATAATTCTGATGTTTTCCAGTTGTATTGCAATAGAAATAACTCGTTTAATGAGTGTTTCTGGGGATGTATTTGTCATTTCTGAGGAAGAATATGTAAAATACAAGATAATTACATTCACTTCTATTTATTATTTTAGGTATATATTTAAGATTTTATGATTTCATCAAAATTTAATTTTAGTTAAAGTTCAATGAGCTTATTCATTGTGAGTTTGACTGTAATACAGATGTAGTTTTGTATCCTTATGTTTAAAAATAAACTAAAAGCAGAAGCTAACGGAGTATAACAATTACTTTCTAAAAACTTCACATTTAATTTGAAAAATGACAGAAAACAACAATTCAGGAACAATATAATCTGTAAAGGGTTGAGCTTCAGGGATAGGCTCTCGAAAACTATTAATTATTAAAGAGATTTTAGTAAAAATAAATTTTCCTAATCTATTGGGTGTACTAAAAATGGTTCTCATTTTTAAGAAATCATTATTGTGAGCGTTTTAACTCTGACTTGTATTAGAGTTTTCTTATTTCAAAACTTTTCTCGTTTTGTTGAAATTTAGAATAAGAAACAGTTTTTACAAAAAAAGTTTCTTTTTTGTTCTGATCGATTTTCGTGCAACAATGAAAAGTGACTCTGATTAACACCATAGTATTGTATACAAGTCTTTTTCAGCTAATTCATCCGATTTCATCAAATTAAACGCTTATAAACCGCAGTCTCGTTCTATTTTCAGATAGAGGCCTAACTTCTGGCTAATACTTACCAACTAATTTATTTTTATTTTAATTAAAAGTTTTATTATTGGGCTTCTATTATTAAATCAATATTGTTCAATGATAGATTATGTCAAAAATTAATTGGTTCAAACTTAAATTTATTTAATTAAACATTTTCCAATTTTTTTGGACTAAGGTCTTAATTTTTTTTGAAATTTTCAATATTGTGTATATTTTAACTCATATTAAAATCAGACTTTTCTGGTTTTTGTTAAATTTTACAAAACCTATTTTTGCGAAATCTTATACCGTATAACTTTGTGATCCTACCCGTAAATAACTCCATAAATATAATTACCCAATAAGTTATAAAAATGTCTAATACTGTTTAATAAAATAATACTGATATTTATAGATTTTTAAAATCCTGTTTAAAATGAATTTTATTGATTTATATGAATAATAAGTCTTTCAATTTTTATATTTTATTGTTTCACAGACTTGTTTACACTTAATATTCAATGCAATAATTTGTTGATCGAAAATAGAAATGTTTTAAATGTTAAAAAATCAAACCATTTAAATACCAGTATAGGTGAAAAATACCTTTGAAAGTGCAATATTAGGAAATTTATCAAACGATAACTGATGTTCTTCACCACTAATACCAAGTTGTTGTCCTTTCATTATTCTGGCGGCAGTTACAGTAGTGATTCCCATTCCATCTCCAATGAAAAGTATAACATTCTTAGCTGGAGATGTGTAATGATGCCAACTATCTTGAGCTGCATTTTTAAGGAATGCCGCTTTAGCCAATTCATACCAATGTGAACGATCTTCAGTAGCAAAGTTAATTAGTTTAATTTAAATATTTATAGAATAAAAGTTAAAAAAATACAGTCGACTCTCTTCAGCAAAGATAGATCTCTCAAATATCTCAGAATCAAATTACAGCTTACTGTTTCTTAAAGAGCTATTATTTAAACTATTTTCTTAATGAAGAGCAGTTCATAAAAATAAAATTAGATTTGATTTTGAGATCTTTGTCTCATTTTATTTGCTATAAGTTATATCGGAGTTTGATATCGAATTTTAAGCTCCGTATATGGTTTTGGTTCAAGTCAAGAGTCTATCTCTGGCATAAGATATCTATCAAACTGTTTGTTTTATCTCTAAATATACTGTCACGGCTTTTATTTTGTTCCCCCAAAAAGGCTAGAGATCAGTGATCACTGATCACAAACAGAAGCCTTACTATATGGAAGGCTAACCTCAAGTAAGGGCTATTTCGCTAATCTTTAGTTTCAAGACGCGTATCCCTCATGTATTTAATTATTTTATGATGACTTTTGTGCCCAAAGAAAACATAATTGCGAGTTAACACTTGGAAATGACAATTTTAACGTGCAGTGAGTTTATAATACAGTATAGTACCGTTAGTTATCTGTCTTTTATCTTTGTGCGATGGATAAGTCTCTTTTGGTCTTATTTTTTGTATAGTCTTCCTCATAAAGTCAGATCTAGTTCTTCAAATCTATATTTTATATGTGTGAAATTTTTTTCTCATTTTAGGCCTTAATGGGACGTATATAATACTGTAGGCAAAAAATTAGCATGATAAAACCCAGAACTCAACTTATATAAAAAATTTTAAGGGTCTGACCTTTACGAGAATGGCTTTACGGCACTGATTGTTTATGCAGTATATGCAGTATATGCAGTATATATTGTCTATAAAGTTGAAAGACAGTTGAGGACATGTGTTTTTATGTATTCAATGATTCTTTGTATGTATTCTCCCTCTAAATCATGCAAAAGTTTTAACAAACATGACTGCAAGCTAATTAGGAGGGCTGCAGGCATTTCTCTTCTTCAGCCTATCATGTAATGATAGCTTGTTTTTTCTATCTTAGCTCTGATTTGCTTTTATTTGCCACTAATTTCAATGAGAACATGTCAAACTAATTTGTTCTGCACTTTGTTTGCATTTACTGTTATTTTTTCTGTACTACTTTCACATTAGACCTCTTTCCTGAAGTAATGGGTCTAATAAAAAATTTAATACGTTGAAAGTTCATATCTATGTATTTAGCGCTATCTTCGATGGCAGAAAACAAATCATAGTTTTATTTAAGGGAATTATAATTTGTGTTTCAATTTTCTATCAAACTTTAAATATGAGCTCATATTTAAGGACTATTTCTTGAGATAATAGTTAAGGTAATGTACTGTAACGCAAGAGTTGGAAGAATAAATTTATGTAAAAAAAGCTTTTAGTCGACTCTCGTCTTTATTGTTTTCTAAAACATATTATAAATACCAGAATCAATAGTTTATTAAATTTGAACTTTGAATTAAAACTTAAATATTTAATTGAGTGTGTTTTCTGAATATTAGTCTTTATTTATTAAGTTTGACTAAAACTTACTTCAAAAAAGATAATTTATTTTTAAAAAATAATTTTATACAATAAATTTAAAATTCATTTAAATGAGTGATCACATTTGTATCCAAAATATGAAAATTCACTGCAAATTCAGGTAAAACTCGTCGATTTTGAATGCTAATTTTGTGGGAGATGTTTACATACATCAAACATACCGGCGTTGGCGATCTGGCGATTTCAATTTCATAAAGTATGAGAAAAATGAAACTTTTTACCGGTATAATGGGTTTATACAGTAGAATCTCGTTATAGTGAAGTCGGATATAGTGAACAGTATTAGACCACTAGTTTGGTTCGCCATACCCGACAATGTTATAGTGTTGACTCCCGATATAGTGAACGGATTTCTCTTGCATTTGGTCGTTCACTATAACGAGAGTCTACTGTAGGATAGCTAAAGAAAAAATTACTTTCCCGCCAAGCATTCATTAGTTGAATCTCAAGTATTTTATTGCACTTGGGGTCTACTGTAAGTAATGCTTTATATTGAACTCCCATTGAAACCCACTATATAGTTTCATTTTTCATATAACGGTACTTTGCATTGATTTTTTTGAGAAAATGAAGGCGTTTTCAGCATGTAAGTTGAAAGATAGCAAGGCTAACATCGATACTAGTGATGAAAAACATTAGAATTTCTAATCCCATCCCAATGAAATTTTTTTAATCCTATTTCATGACTTAAAACTTAATTCCACTTCCATCCCATCCTATTGAAAAATTTTTATACAGTATATTCACGCTATAGTAAAACGTTGAAGACCAAACAATTTATTTACATTTATGGGGTTTCACTATAAACGAACATATGTTAAAACAGTGTCAAGACCCTGGACCTGGTAGTTTCCTAATTTTTATCAAAATCAGGTTTAACCGCAAAAAGTTTCCCTCGTCTGTCTTATTAAATCTGATTTTTAAAGACTTAATGTTTTATTTGAAAAGAAATTTTAAAACAAATAACTTTAAAATCTTCACAAAAATTATATATTCATTACACTATATGTAAAATTAATTAAATCAAAAAATAGTAATATAAAAAATGCTTAACTTTTACTTAACTAAAGCTCAACCCAATAATTAGTTAAATTATTTATTTAAAAGTTCATAAAATGCATAAAATTAGATTCATTTTGTAAAAACATATTTGCTTATGAGCTTCAGTAAAACAGATAAAGAGAAATAAAAAGTTAGATCTTTTACATTAATTGTATAACTTGATTGAGTTCTGGAACAAACTGTTTGATTGTTATACTTAATTAAGATTAATCTGAATTAAGATTTTCCAATAAAATAACGCTAACTTCGAATGATTAAGACTTATAAATAATAATTAAATAATAATCGTTAAACTCTACTGTATTTTATTATTTTTGGATCAACTCATTATCTGCATTAATCAATGGAAGAAATAGTATTAATAGCATTAGTTATAGTAAGAAACCATAACAAAGTCTTTGTAAATAATTTAATATAATGATAGTTCTACTCATACCTTGACAACAATGTATATCCAAATCAAATAATATAATGCTTAATAATAGTTGGATTCGCATAAAAATCATTTCACAGCTCACCAGTTATATTGCATTTTCTGTACAAAAAAATGTTTTTTAACTCAAATATGTCTTAAGCAGTAAAATCAAAGCAATCGCGTATTGATTGCATTGAAAATGCCGTCACTCTTTATATTAGTTGGCATTTGTCTAACCATTAACTGTTAGGAATATGGTTTAGTTAAGGCACTCTTTTAAAGGCGAACCATCTGAGACTAAACAGAGAAATGTAATTACAATACTCTTATGGAGTCTTTTGCATCACATTCAAGTATATTTAATCTGAAGTGAGTCTGGCCGTTGTGGGCTCACATTCAACCCCTACTTATATACACTACACATACGGTTACATTTAAATGGTTTAACTTCTCTCTAACATAAGCAATGGGATGGTTGAGTGTGTTGGATATACAGTACTATCATATAGTATATTCTGGTGATTCATTGCTGGCAAGTTATCCATTATGTTTTCTTTAACTTTTACGAGCTTTTCATCTATAAAATCCTGTGAAGAAGCTATTCATAGTTAAAGACAGTATTCGGTAAAACTCTCATTATTAAAGATTTGTTTCTTTTTGGTATTTTCGATGTTTTTATTTGTATCCCAGTGTAAGTTTATGTTAAATATTTAAATGCTTTAAATTGTTTGACTTTAAATATCTTACATAAAAAGGAAATTTATTCTTTAGAATATCTCAAAACATTTCAAATAACAGCGAAGAATGTGAAGAATGGCATTCATTAGTGGGTGAGATCAAAGCAAATGATTTATAAAATACACTTATTTTCAGAACGTTCTGATCAAACACTACAAAGGTTCAAATAAAAGTGGTTTAAAAATAGGAATTCTCAGTGGGTAACTATTGTCTTAGAATTTTTCTTTCTTTCTTCGATCATATGTTCAAAAGAAGAAAAATAAATAACTTAAGAATAAAGTGAAATAGAGAGAAAGCGTTATCAGTTCCTGAATTAATTTTAGTAAAATTTAAAGACCTAGTTTGTTTGGGATAAATTCAATTAAATAGTTCAAATATCTCCGAAAAATATTCAGATGGTTTAATAATAATAAAATATTAATTTAAAATTATTTCAAGTTCATAAAGTTGAAATTTCAAAAATGTTCAAGAATCTGAGAATTTATTTAAGAATCTAAGAATTTATTTAAGAATCTAATCATTTAAACTGAGTTGCTTTAAGTCTCTTCTAAATAAATGGAAAATAAGTTCCATTCAAAGAGCAATTAAGTTATGCTTGGATTTAAACTTTATTAAGTTGGCTGTTATTTCAATGAATTATTTATTGAAAGAGACAGTTACATTATATAATTTATTGCAAAAATATTTTTTTGATGCAGAACAGAACATAAGTTATACCAAAAAGTAAACAATTTCAAAGAGAATTATCAAAATATTAACAAAAAATACAGAATATTTAAAACCTATATTTTTCAGTTTATTTAAACACAAAACAGAAATAGATTAAAGTTATTAACGTTAGAAATATTTTTTTAGTTAATTATAATAATATTTAAGTTTAAGTTATATTAAACTTAAATAAATAGTGTGTTAAATGAGTTTTAGTAAGACATGAAATTCTATTAACTATTACTAATATTTAGTATTTAATTACTAATAAAAGTTTCATAATAAGAAACTAATCATTTTGGGTAACTTATAAAGTGCAAAACGTTTTACGTCTTATATAAGATTTATAAAAAAAATTCTTAACCTATCATTTTTGATTGATATTTGATATTGGCTTCTGTTTTAATGAATAAATTAATGTATTGTATGGTTATATAAACATTAAGAATATATTTTTGAGAACATTTACTTCCTTTGATGGCATGTTAAAAAAGAGTTTATAAACCTTAATAAGTATTCAATTTAGTAAAAAAAAAAATAAATAGCAAATTCTTCAAACACCAAAAGAATTTTATTCTTTATATTTAAACCAATATATTATTTGTTAACTAATATTGAAAAGTAGAAAAGTTATTGAAATTTCAAATACTATTGTTATATTATATTTAAGTAATTAAAAACCCTATCTATATGTTATACTATGATTATATTTTTGATTGTCTTTAAAATTGACGATTTTTAATCTTTCTTTTAAAAAATTAAAAATTAAAAAACGTTTGCGCCAAAACACTTTTCAAAAAATTGTGGATCCGATGGGTTTTTGATCCCATAGAAAAATCAATATTTCTGAATGTTGATCTCCAAAGCCACCTTGGTTGATACCTTCTACATTCCTGGTTGGAAGAGTTCTGTATAAGTTTATTTGGGTTTCTTAATCGTAATTAATTTTTTATTGCTATAAGAGTTATAATAACTTATTTGATCTCAATTTCATTAAGTATTAGCATTTTGTTGCCATTTATCTCACTTAACTATTTTAGAGCTGTCACAAACTATTTGTTTGCTCAAAAACCACAACTAATATCCGTAACAAATTATTTATATAACTTGTATATATACTACTACTGTAGTTAGTGATCGGTTTTAACATGTTTTGGCACATAAACCATTGTATTGGAATTTAACTTAAGATTTATTCACTTGCGAGACAAACATATGGAATATATAGCAATTTGTTGCTATAATGATCATAAGTCATACCCGTTATACCGATTCTGGAAAGTATGATTTCTGAAAAAAAACATGCAACAGTGCACTCAGTTTTAATTAACTTTATATATTGATTCAGTTTTCAAAAGTGGTGAAGTTGTTGGCAAACATCTCGGATTAAGTTTTTATGATCTTTCTGAACATAAACATTAATTTAGATAATTTTTTAGTGTACTATACACTCACAGATTTACCTCCAACAGAACTATCGATGATCCTAGCAAATTTTTACAACAGTAGCTCAAAGAAATGTTTGCTTCGCAAGCGCTCATTAGATGCAGATTAGATGGCTATATACGCATATTTTGTTTGGTCTCATTGTCACATCTTATTAAGTAATAATTAACAAAAATAATATAAGTATAACTCTCCAATCATCCTTTGCCTGTTAGTCTCCTCATTCTCTCCATTTAATTCCTCTGACAATAATATAATTGTTTTAAAGAACAATATTTACAATATTCTCCTTATCACAGAAGAAATGCCTTAAATTAATCTTAAAATTTTCAGTAAAACTTATCATTAAATTATACACATATTCTATTGTACCGTAGAATGAGTTAAACTCAAGTTATAATAACAGATAATAATATCTTATCTCTAATATATTATAACTTTAGTTTAACTCATTCTACGGTACAATAGAATATGTGTATAATTTAATGATAAGTTTTGCTGAAAATTTTAAGATTAATTTAAGGCATTTCTTCTGTGATAAGGAGAATATTGTAAATATTGTTCTTTAAAACAATTATATTACTCTCAGAGGAATTAAATCGAGACAATGAGGAGACTAACAGGCAAAGGATGATTCGAGAACTCTACAGATGCAGAAAAACAGCTCAGTTAATATTGTATAAGCTGAGACAGGAGCCAAACTGAAAGCCAGTTGTGCGGCTCAAATAAATATGCCTTAACCCTAGCAATGGGTATTATCATACATAAGTGAGATGTTAAGACTCCTCCCAAAATAGAAAAACTAAAATATCTTACTATCGAGTGAAGAGCAAAAGATGAGTTTGAAGGGCAAATCTTGATCTATGTGAGCTTTTTCCTGCTCGAGCTCAAGTCCATGTAAGATAAGTTCAACTCAACCTAAAAGATTAATCTCTACTTCGAGCTAAATCTCATACAAAATAAGGATGTGCTATACACTAATACTATCAATATATCATAATTCATAATAAACTTACCCATTACTCGCTTTAATGGTTTGATATCTGTATTTAATCGACACTTTAAAAAATTAATTTCACAAGAATTCACATAAAATGTATAGTTTCTCAGTATTTAATATTATTATTGATTATTCAATATTTTAATTGTAAAACTCAATTATTGAAATTGAAATAAAATATAATTATTATCTATGAATTAAAAAAATTTTCAAAAGCTTTGATTTGGTAACGATATGTTTAATAATAACTTATAAAAATTTGATAACACTAGTGTTGCGAACTTTATGCCAACATTTATATATTTGATGAAAAGTTTGGTTCAATAAATAGAAAATCAATTTTAATAAAGCAGTTATTTCTCCAGCAAAGAATTGTAATAGATATTGGATGTTTGATATATGAGATTACACCACCATGCAATTGATAAGGTATTAAATTGGGGTTTATTTGTGGTTCTGGATCACCACTTATTGAATGCATTATTAAATATAACACTTTTACATGAATAACAAGGGAAAGTATACAGTCTATGACTGTTTACAAAAGCGCGATCCAAATGTATTTTGTTCCGTCGGTAACATGGCCACTGGTCACTGGACACAGACTTTTGTCGTCATTTTAGAGGTTCTCAGGGACACTGATTATGAATATAAAATCAGTTTTTTGATAGCTCTTACCGTTTTCGAGATCTATTTGGCAACAGACAGACGGACAGACAGAACAAATCTATAAGTGCTCTTTTTGATCAAAGCTAATAATACTTTATTATAACAATTATTAATAATAGATATAAGGCTTAATAAATATAGTGATCATGTGCTCTCTAATTTCTTGTTAATAGTTAGTGAAGGTTAATAGGTTTTCTGCGTAAAAGAGCGGTAAGTGTAAGGCAGTTATGAGTTATGGCTCCTTTTGTTACATACAAACTGTTAATAAAAATAAAAATTTCATATTAAAATTGAAAAATAAATGCAAACTTATTTAAATATTAAGAGTTGACGAGAAGTTTTTTTATTAGTTTAGCAAAAAATAAAATAAAATAAAACTTAAATGAAAAATACTTAAAACTGGACAAATCTATACCAAAAACCATTATCGGTGAAGGTTTTACAGAGTTTTAGATCAAAGTCAATTTAAAAGTTTTCAATTTGAAGGCCATACTGGAGATACAGTTTAGTCAACTTTTACTTGAGTGAAGATTGAAATATATATTTCACATTCTTTAAAATATGATCAATCACTTAAAGAGTTATTTAATGGCTATATAGGTACAGTTGACACCTAATCTATCAATTCAATCTCTATCAGTAAGATTCCGTGCATATACGCAGTGCTGTACACTTCTAAGGTATAATACTGAGGTAGTAAATTGTTTTGAGATTTGTCTTTTATTGCTTACATTTTAAGTAAACTTTTTTACAAATAGGTTTTCTTTAATAAAAAGTGAAATATTATCATTCAGTCACAGGTTTTATCTAAAGATGGACTTTATTTGTGTGTCATTTCACAAACTAGACTGTTGGGTGCCATAACATCAGACATTCGCTTGAAATCAGGGCTGTATATTAGGCATGAAAACAACATATTTTACATACGATATGAGGCAATAAATTAGGGTTTAATTAATGAGATTTTAGTTTTCTATTAGATTACGAGTAATCAGAAAATGAATTTTTACTCTGTTAAGAAGTATCATAAAGATTACTCTGTGAAGTTCATTTTCCTTAAACAAACTAAATTTTAGATTTAAATGAAGCAGTTTTTTGAAGAACTGCGTTAGCAAACGGGGCCTATCGTATGCATTAATGCTTATGAAAATTTTTG
>JAQGCH010001117.1:0-17311 GCA_034699485.1 Nanhermannia elegantula | reverse complement strand
TCATATATTTAACTTTTATTAAACTCTAGATAATTGAAATTAAATTCAGTGCAGATTTTATGTAACACCCCGTTATTACTCTATAGTATTAGTGATCTCAAAATAATTATAGTAATCTCAGTATAATTCTTGCTTTTAAATAAATTAATTGAAAAACATTAAAAACTACGATAATTAAGTTTTTAAATTCAGTTCTATTGATATTAACTCAGTCAAGGATTAGTTTATAAGTTATAAAAAAAATACAAACCATTGATCCTTTTTTTATTTAAATTTGAAGTCATTTTTATAGTTTGACCATTAAATCAAATAAAATAATCTTAGTTAAGGTTCTGTTCCTTTAACTGAAAATATGTGTAATTAAAATCATTTAATAAGCGATATTAACAGGAAATTCATTAATATTGCGAATCAATAACTTTATACCATATTTTCAATTCAAGTGAATGTTTTAATTATGAAAACTATAAATAAATTAAAATATTTAATCTCAGTCACTATTATCAAACACAATCATAAACTCAATTCATAGCTATACTTTATTATTGATAGATTCGCATTATTTTTTTTTTCTAATTATTTCATATCTACTGATACTATATTTGAGACATAGATTAACTTTTTGGAGTAAACGAGGAATACCTTATGTTATTTTGCAGTTATAAAGCACTGAATAGTCGCATAGCTGATAATGATTGAAATTTGATAAAGTCTTTTGGAAATATTGTTGGATAAATCAATAATAAAAGCTTAAATATGACTAATATGATGAATAGTTATATTCAGTGATGTTAAGTGCTCGAGCATTTGGTGCTTGGTGGCGAGCACGAGCATCGAGCACTCTGATTTTGTCGAGCACGAGCACGTGCTCGAGCACTTGACCCCCGAGCACGAGGGCGAGCACCGAGCACCAAGTTTTAGTTAATTAACACCTTTTTCCATATTATTTAGCAAGGATAAATGTTTTCTAATATTAAGAACGTTTATTTCATGATATAAAGCATGTTTGAAAGGTATTCTATTAATGCGTATCATTAATTAGCAAATGAATAGACAAATCAAATTAGAGCTTAAATAAAATTAACAAATTTTGCGTTAAAAGAGCCTTTAAACATATCAAATTTGATGACTTAGTGCTTGGTAAGTGCTCGGTGCTCGAGCACCTTCAACAAGTGAGCACCGAGCACTTCATTTTCTCCGAGCACGAGCTCGAGCACCAATTTTTGACTGAGCACGAGCACCGAGCACTATTATCACTGGTTATATTTAATGATTTATCCATAATAATAAAATAATTCTGCTAGATCTATTAGATTATTAGATCTAGCAGAATTATTTTATTATTATGGATAAATCATTAAATCCCAATAATTCTAATACAACAGTTTATATAATAATAAGTTTGTTATAAAGTGGAAGGGGAAACTTTGCATTGTGAGTGGGCAAGACGGTTTGAGTTTATAAAAATAAACCGTTTTGGTGCTCCCATATTATGACTAAATATAAATTATTTATTCCTTATAGTTTTGGAAATAATGAATATAATGTCAATTTTTTTATTATGGAGTCTATGGAGCAATTGAATTTATTAAAAGTTTATCTAACCCCTCTAGCAATCAACATTATATAGAAACTTTTAATGTATAAGGTGGAAGGGTTAAAGTTAATTATAGGAAAGTTTCATATTGGGATTTAAACCAGAGTAAAAATAAGGTATACTCGTGAGAGAGTACACCGACACCAAAAAAAGTTGTTCTCTTATTAGAATGTAAAGCAGAAATATTTAAAATTAGAAGACTTTGGACAACTTTGTTTCTATGTTAAAATAAAAGCTTACCCTAAGTGTCTTTTAACTCCTGAAAATTATGTCCACCTTCGATCGGGAAAATAGAAATTTTTAACTTAGAAATTTTTTTTATAATGGACTCTATGGAAAAAAAATGTTATTTTCAAAAATTAATTTGGATACTTTCCCTGTTGAATAATGCAATTATAAAAAAATTTCTAAGTTAAAAATTTCTATTTTTCCGATCGAAGGTGGACATAATTTTCAGGGGTTAGAAGACACTTAGGGTAAGCTTTTATTTTAACATAGAAACAAAGTTGTCCAAAGTCTTCTAATTATATATATTTCTGCTTTACATTCTAATAAGAGAACAACTTTTTTTGGTGTCGGTGTACTCTCTCACAAGTATACCTTATTTTTACTCTGACAGAAGAGTGCAAACTATTAATAATCAAAAGTAAAATTATTCTATACTTTTAAGAGCAGCCTTCAAATCAGGTTTACTTCACTCTTAAATTCTTAGAATTTAAACTCAAATCATTTGAGTTTTTCTTGTAATTTGAGTTTAAGTTTAAGTTTTTTAAAGAATGAATATTTTATTTGAGTATTTTTGAGTTTAAGTATTTTCGAAAAAAATATTTTAATTGAGTTTGAGTTTCGATAAACTTTAACTGAAACTCAAAATAATTAGATTTAAACTGAAATGTTTGAGTTAGCTCTTTAAGCTGTGCACTCTTTTCTAGAATAATATCCGACGGCTTAATATCAGTTATGAAGCAAATCGTATAAAATAAATATCGATTTTAGAAAAACCAACTGTAAATTAATGTATACACAAATTAAGCTCAGTTTAATAAATTAACTAAAATCTTATTAAACCTCTAATTGAATGCAAGATAAAACTCCTTTAAATAAGTAAAAGTTTATCGAAAGTTTTCATAGATTTAAAACTTAAAATTGAGAGTTAACTCACGATTAGAGCTTATATTTGGTTAAAATTATGTTCAATTCTTAGTAGAAAAAGCTAAATATTCTTTATTAAAAAATTTTAGTCAAAGCTTACACAATAAATATATAATGAGTTCCTTATCTTTTTACTAATATTTTATCTCAAAAGTCAACGAGTGCTCAAATTATACATAACAGTAACAGAACATATAATGACTGCAAATACTATCCAAAGACAATCTATATGTATCTGAACAACATTTTGTGCTTGTGGTTGTGCTGGTTCTTGTTGTGGTGGAGGTTGTGCTTTAATCTCTTCTTTTACAGAAGATAAGACAGGCGTCGGTTCACGTAATACTTCATTTTGAACTTTCACTTCTTCTTTCTTTTCTTTGAGCTCTTGTTTTAATGGAGTCCTCAGTTCTTTGATTTTTTCTGTTTTCTGAATTGTCACAAAAAGAACGGGCGCCTCATTAGTATACAAAACCAGATGACTTCCGGGCCCTAAATAGAGATTTCTATTGCCGTTATTTATAGGATAGTAATCACCGGTCAGTTCAACGATAAATACCGGCATATTGAAGACGGCGTAACCAAATCACTCTATTATTACACATCCATTACGACCGACAACAACAACAAAATCTTTACCAATTCTTTTACCGACTTTGAGCATGACTTGTCTCACTTTTTCATACTTCAAATTCTTGCCTTCAAACGGAGGTTTTGGACTATAAGTCGATTGTCCGGAAGTGATTTGAGCGAAACCACCAATTGTTATGACCTGAAGGACTGGTCCACAGAATGTTTTATTCGTATCCTTTCCCACATAATATATTTTTCGCGTCAACTTCTGTTCTATGCCTTCGAGTACGCCATTAAAGACGTTCTGATAGTTGACTTGTTTAACAAAAGCATCAATTTTTTCTTTTTTAGCCAAATCCATAGCCTCTTCCGATGCCTTAATCTTTTTATCACATCTTTTCCATCTTTATCTTTCAGCTTTTCTTGTGTTTCAATATTTCTCAAATTCATTTTTGATGGCATTTCATATTTCTTGGACTCAACATTCTCCGGATCGTTGATAGGCTTTAATTTAACTGACATTTTCTTTATTTTCTTCAGATTTGTGTTATTCAAAACAATTTATTAAATGTTTAAACCGTTTTAATAATAATTATTTTGTTTCAAGTCTAGGACTCATCCATTTTTGAATAAAGTATTATTAAAGCACTAAATAATTAAAACAGTTTTCATTGTTTAAAAGATTGAAATTTTAGTACAGCGGAGTATATTAGTAATATTTATGTACCGATATCTGTACATTCCTACTAAAAAAAGTATCAAACTTAATGCCCTCAAAATTGTTTTAAGTATCATTTGTTCATTTATGTAAGAATTCTAAATTTTGTATATTTGATTGCAATTGTTATCTTAAATGTAGTATAACTTTATTCTAACACTGAATTTATTAATATATTTTTTTTAACTTTTCATTTGTTTCACGAGTCTGATTGTGATATATCTCAAAAAGTAAGAAAAAATAGTACTTATTAAATAAATTAAAGGGCTATAGTATCGAATGACCCTCACAAGGAATATTAGGGAAGTCTAGAATTCTTAATTTAATGAAAATTTTTTTATAAACTTTATTTAACATCCTTATTGTGAATTTGATATTCATTTTTGCTGAGGAGTGGTTTTCATGACAGAAATGGTATAATGGAGAAATTTGTTTTAGTGCCACCTCAATGTATTATACATCGTTGGATTCAGCTTTTCGAGTCGAGCAATTTGATGCTACACATGACCAGATCCGACTATTAGAAGCGGATAATTCTGTATAATTATGGATATAATTCGTACTATAGGAATAAGTAAATACTCAGCATGGACATGTTTGGGGAGTCGGATCTGGTCATGTGTAGCATCAAATTGCTCGACTCGAAAGGCTGAATCCAACGATGTATAATACATTGAGGTGGCACTAAAACTGAATTTCTCCATTATACCATTTCTGTCATGAAAACCACTCCTCAGCAAAAATGACTATCAAATTCACAATAAGGATGTTAAATAAAGTTTATATAAAAATTTTCATTAAAATTAAGAATTCTACACTTCCCTAATATTCCTTGTCAGTATTGCTGAGTCTCGCACTTGTCTCGCACTAATTCTCTTTTATTTTGAGTATGCTTTGGCGCGCCGTAGCCTTAACGCTAACTGTTGCCTAACCTTATCTTACTATTTACACATTAGAATACAAGAATGAGCGCGTGACTCAACAATACTGGGGGTTATTCGACACTATCGCCAAATTAAAGAAAAGGATCAAATTTAAATTCCCTGCCTATCTTTAAAACATATATTTTTATAATAAAAACCAATTTTAATAAAAAGATAATAGGAGTCCATAACTTTTATTTAAAAAAATTTTAATTTCATAGGATTTTGAGAATTTCATCAATTTTAGGACAAGATTTTCAGTCATTTTGAGAATATATTTAAGACTTAATACTATTGTAATAGAACACATAGAAAATGAGAGTGAGTCTCAACAATACCGGGGGATTCGCCAGTATAGCCCCGAGTCGTTGTGTATTCTCATACACTCCAGGTTTGGGTGGGAATCGGGACGGAGTCTCAGTCAGCACATACAATGGCTCTTTGCTGATCGTCAGTGATGGTCGTCATAGGAATGATCGAAGTGGTGTCAACATCTGGTTTTGTATGTGGATCAGGTGTACTATGGTATGGACTTTAATTGCATTATTTATTTAATTAACTTTTTTCTTTATTATATTTTTAATGTTTGTTTATTTCTCTTTTTATGGCATTCAAGGAATGATTGGTTAACATTAGTGTTGTTTCGGTTCCAAATTTTATTTTTGGTTCCCGTTCCTAAAATATTTTAATTTTCGTTGCAGTTTTCGTTCCCGTTCCGGAACGGGAACGAAAATTAGTATTAGTTTCAGTAGCAGTAACGGAATCAACACTAGTTAACATCCTGAAGGTGAGTATCATTTAATTTTATATTCTGAAATTGATCTGAATATAACTACAATTCGGGTTATCTTACTATTAAACTAAATAATTGCTTTTTTTAACTTTTTTCTACAGTTTCAAACTTTAAAACCTCTTTTTTAGAATAAATTAAAGTGAACTGTCATTCACTTCTATAAATGACAAAGTCATCCTTCACATCAGCCTTGAACTAACATATCATTCGATACATACACTCATCATACCTATGCTTAGGGATGTTCCTAGCGTAATTACAGATTTTTACACAGGGGTGCGTAAAAATCTGTAAAATACTATAAAAATCTTTTGGTTTATTTTGCAGAAATCCTTAAATTTTTTAAAATTTAAATAAAAATTTTGCACTTATTTGTTGAAATTGTAAATAGATTGAGGTCTTCTCTATCATTTGAACGTAATTTTTTAATCAGGGAAAGAATGAACTAAAATGATTGCAATAGGTTTCTTAATTTAAAAGTTGGGAAATATTTAGCGATACAGTTAGTCATTTAATTCAATCCAATTTTGATGATGGCTTAATGTAGACCAACATCATTACGACGATATCAATATAATTGATTTTGATTTATAAACTCATTTTAATGAGTAAAAAGATTTTTACATAATTTTACACTTTTTTTACAGATTTTTACGTAGCTTTACGTAAAATTCCCAAAGCTACCTATGCTTAATCATCACTACAATTACTAACATATTAGTTGCCCTTAGAACTAGTTCCCAATTCACTATATAAACCCCTATTTTTTACATTCAATTATCAGTTTCAGCTCTGCTCTCATAGCGAGCACTTCTCTCATAATGTGCTTATATTCATTCATTCATTTTCGGGCACGCTTTTCCGTTAGGGTCGCGGAGTTAAACCCCAAAGGAGCCCACGCCATTGATCTTCCGTCCCGGATGTTATATCGGCCCAGGTTATCAGGGAAAGTCTCTCAGAACAGATATGAGACACGTGGTCCTTCCATGAGGCACGTGGTTCTCCAAGGACGCCCCCTGGGTCTGTTGCCAATTGGACTCGACAATAGGACCTGTTTGACTAACCTTTCGGGTGGAATACGTAGGACGTGTCCAAGCCATCTATCCAGAGAAGTAGCGGCTCGACTCCGAGGCCTTCTCGGATTGCATTGCTGTGAACTCTGTCGAGTAATCTCACACCTGCCACCCTAATTAAATGTGCTTATATTAATTGTTGTAATTATTGTTATTTTGAGTGAATAAATAAATGCTTTAACTTGTGAACCAATGTCTACAATCATTTGAAAGTAGTGCTGTGCTCTCACACATAAACGGCACGCTTCAAAATAATTATATTTAGGTTTGAAATATAACTGTATATTATATTTGTTATAAATCTCAACAATTGAGCTAAAATACATTGAACTCATATTGTCTCATATTGAAGTATAATGTTGTGGTTTGATTTTTGTTTTAGTTGATCATCAATTTGTTGATAATTTGTTCAGTGAACTCATAGCTGGCACTATTACTATTGACAACACTTATCTGTTTTTAATATATTTGAAGTGCACATAATTTTATCATTTTCTGATAGTTTAATGGAGAGACGAACTAATTTCATGTCACACGTTGTTTAACTGTTTATGTTTTAAGTGAAAGTGATGTAAAATGTATGTTTCATCAAGTTTAAGCACCAGTTCTAATGACAATCAATGCCTCGTTTGGAATAATAGTCAGGTAATTATTTACTACTAAAGAAGTCAAGTATCGCTTTATTGTTTGAGATCAGTTTTTGCTTCATTTCTTAGGAAAAAATAATTTAAGTAATATTTTAATTGAAGTTAATATTATACTAATAACAACCTCAATGTATTCAATTAGTTATCTGATGATAGATCAAATCAATTGGTCAATATTCTAACTAATTGTTCAATTATAAGAAATATTTTCAATCAAAAAATTATGGATTAATGAACTCTCAATATTTGTAGCTATCATATATAGGCCAAGACGTAAGAAGAATACCTCAGGTATTTGAGAAGATATACGGACCAAAAGTTGAAAAAATGGATCTCAGCTATAATATGATTGATTCATTAGAAGGAATCGAAAGTTTCACTTCTCTCGAAGAATTAATTTTGGATAACAATTTACTTAATGATAACATAAAATTTCATTCCAATCCATTGCTACACACACTTTCATTGAATAAAAATAAGGTAAATATTATTTATGTTAATTAAAATTGATTTATTCATTTCAAATGAATTCATAAACGCTATGATTAAAAAATATGAAATTAGATTTGAAGATATGTTTTGATTAAAGATAAGATAGGATTTAGTGACTCGATTCCAATAAAAACATCATATTTGACACCAATGATATGTTTGGAATTCTATTTTATTTTTAGTTTACAGATCTCGAAAAGTTATTAAATCAGTTGTCAAGAAAATTTCCAAAATTAAAATTTCTAAGTTTGTTGGGCAACAGCGCATGTCCGGACCAATTGTCGAGTAATGATAAGGATGAAGAGGATTACAAGAGATACAGAAGATATGTGATTCATAAACTGCCTCAATTGAAATTTCTTGATTCAACTAAAGTCAAAAATGATGAGAGAAAGGATGCCATAGAAAGAGGAAATTTCTTTAAAATTATTCGACCGAATGATAATTTGGTAAAACATTTATTCAATAATTTCTAAGAATTATATTTAAGAATTTAAAGAATTAAAGTAAATATAGAAGATATATGTGTAGAAATAGAAAGATGTCTAGAATTATATGTAAAGATATCATAACATCGCACACGAAACATAGCGGACACAAAATCGCGACACAAAACATTGCAAACACATAAATCGCAAAGATCTTCAGAAAATTTGAGATCTCCTGAAAATAATGTGGTTCAAGAAAATGTTATGTTATGTTATGATAAATCTTTATTTCGTTTAGAAATTAATTGAATACAAAAAACTGTATTTTGATAAAAAAAAACACTTAAAATTATTTGAAATAAAAAGCAAAATATAAGCTAAGAATGAGCGTGAACTTAAAAATATGAGCTAACCAGGATTGTTAATTTATTAATTTTTTATTAAAATACAGGTTTTGTATTCAATTAATTTCTAAACGAAATAAAGATTTATCATAACATAACATAACATTTTCTTCAACCACATTATTTTCTGGAGATCTTTGCGATGTTTTGTACCGCGATATTATGAGCCGCTCTCAAAGATGAGACCGCAAGGTTAGAAAGATATAGAAAGTCAAAGTCCGTACAGTTTTGGGTTTAACTAAACTTACACTTAAACTGAGTCTCGTTAAACTCGGTTCATATTTAAATTTAAACTTAAACCTAGCGGTGCAAAATACTAAATTTTGTATAAATTAGTACTATTTTTAAGTGACTTCTGAGAAAATTTAGTAAATTTTTAATAGAGGCAGATTAACAAATGAAAGAGTTCAAAAATTGCTATCAATTCAATATAATACTAGTTATTAAACAAATAATTTGAAAGAATTTTATATTTCCGAGTTCAATTATCCCTGAGGGACGATCCACATAGTGCGCACGCAGTGAAGGGGGAGGGGGAGGGGGGTCAACCAAAAGCGTGCAAAACCGCGCATGTATTTAAAAGAGGGTATTAGAAATTAGTGCGCGCGCTTTTATGGGGGAGGAGGTAATTGAATAACATGTGTTGTTATTTTATAAATGCATAAGATTACATAATTTTTAGTATATTTTTAATTTTAGTTAAATAAAAAATAAAAAATAATATTTGTAAAATTCTGTTTCAAATTCAAGCTTTTACATATTATTTTAATTGAATATTTCTTCTTTCATGAGCGGGGGTATGTTAAAGTAAAATCATGCGCACTTTTTAGGGGGTTAAGCTAAGCGTGCAGATGCATGCAGGCAGGGGGTAGGGGTCAAATATTGTCTATTTTTTGCGTACGCACTATGTGGACGGCCCTAATATAATACTAGAATTAGGGGAGTATAACATTTTAGGATGATAACCAGGGCAGCGATTCAGTGGTAAATCCCACTTTAGTTAATCATAGTTCAAACCGTGGTATTTTATGAAATGAGCACCGGATAGGTGATAAGGATTAATATGAGACATATTTTTTTCTCCATAAATCCAATTTTTAACCACTTTTAACCCCATTTTACCACCAAATCGCTGCCCTCATGATAACATATAATTTTAACATTTTGCTGTATTTTTATATTTTATGCTAAATTTAGTGCTCTGGAGAAAATTTAGTAAATTTAACAAACGCTACTCAAACCTAATCCAATGTCGAATCAGTTTAATGAAACCGGATTTTAAACCAGAATAAATCATATGTAAAATTGAAAGTTGAATCAATGAATACTATTGAATGAATTTCTATAAATATTTATTTATTGTAATCTTAATATCATATAAATTAAAATTTTATTTATCTCATTCAGATAGAAGATAATGATAGACATGTGATACGAGCCAAATTTACGCCACTTCCTAGTGAAAATAGTCCAATAAGAACACATTCAGGTTTTTTAAATCCCAAAATTAATCAAATTTCGAATTACTATATAGTATACTAATTAGTATAGAAATTTCTAATTAGGCGCTTACGGAAAACTAAAACATCGCTATACTGGCAAACATTCAGAAGGGAATCGTTTCATTAGAAATCATGAATTATGACGAAATTCTTAATCAATATTTTAGTAATAATTATTATTATAGTAAAAATTATTATCTTCAGAATATTATTTTAAGAATAGAAAAGATTGAAATTAATTAATTATATTCTCTCTTTCTTTCGAATCTAGGTTTGCCAACCGCCCAGTTTTAGAGTTTACTTAACTCGATGTTTATTATTGGAATTGTTGTTAAGTTTTATGAATATTAATGCAAAATCAGTATATATAATAAAATTGATTTTTTAATTTTTGTAAATTAAAAAATGAAAAAAAACTAAATATAATATTGAACCATAAAACAAAACTCATCACTTGATGACTTATTATAAATTCACATATCCTTAATATTTTAGGTAAGGTTAGGCTCAAAAACATTATTAACAGTTAATTACTTAAAACTTATTAAAAATATGTGTCAGATAAATAAATGAATATTTTAAAAATAATTTTCAAATGGAAAATGTTAAATGATATGAGAGTTGCCTTTAATTTTTTTTGTTGAGCTTTGAAGTCAAAAAAGTTAGTAACGCTGTTCAGATCCATTCACCAAATCTTATTAACTCTATCCTTAAGTGAGAACATGAAGGCTATAATCTTTGATGCTATGAAAGACAAGTGCAACCAATTTTGAATTTTCCGAGATTTGTTTCTCTTTTTATTTGTTCATTAATTATCTTGAAAAAGCACTCACTCTTATCATAGAAAGAATATTAAATGACGAGAATAATCCCATTGTTATTGAATGTGCTTGTGTTGAATCAAAATAACTGATATGAAAACTTTAAACGACATATTTTGCTATAAGTTAAGGTCAAGTAAAGTAATACTATGGCTACGACTTATATTCATAGATCGCATGACCACAAACTTACTCTAAACAAGTATTTTTTCAAATAGATATTCATCAATAACTTTTTTCCATTAAGAGAACTTTGAGTATAGAATTTATATCAATAAAGTTAATTAATTGTTATCAAATGTTTATTTTACTTGTGTATCAGTACAATTATTATTAATGTTATAAAATTATCGATTTTTTATCAGTTATACTCTTCATTAAAAATCTAATTCATCTTTTGACTTGAGTACACTTTTATTAGAAAAGCTTTTTGAAGCTTAATTGCTTTTTGACATTCTCTTGAATCTAATTATTTAGGAGGTATTTCTCTATATCTTTAATCTCTTATATTTCTCAACATTATCTATTTTTGTCAAGTAAGACAGCTTTTTTTGCAAAAAAATCTTTTTATAGTAAGGACTATTTAGATTTTTAAGTAATTTAACTTATTTATTCTGTATTATAATGATATTAATTTATATTTATGAGTATAACCGTTGCCTTTGCAAAAAGCCATTGCTTTGCAAATTATAAGTTATAGCTTAATATATTTTATATGTATAAAAGAATTGAGAAAATAATATTGAATTTTTTACATTTTCAATATTTATTTTATGGCTTTAAGCCTTTAAGATCTAAATATTGATCAAAATGCTTTGGTAGTAAATAAAATCTCTTGTTTTGCATTTTAACATATCAAATAGTACTTTTATCAACAAAAATTCATAATGTTGTTGACACCATTCGTTTATATTTTTAAAAATACATTGAGCTTCTTTCAATATATTCTATTTCCTAACATCTTTGCCCTGAAGAAAATTTGAGTGTAGATCGAATAGGGTTCACATAATTAACATATCATTTTTGTTTTACCTTCACTCATAAATAAATATATTAAAATTGAAGCAAATTATTCTAAATTTATTTATAATCATTGAGATAACGATGCTTCAAAAGCATTCAATTTTTGAACATTTTTTCTAACGGAACAATTTTTAAATATTTTTAATTACATAAATTGATTAAATGAAATATGAGGTATATATCCTTAAAGTCCCCAAAGCAACATGAAAACATACTTCTTAATCACATTCTCATATATTGCATATGAGCACAAACAAAAACAGTAGCATTTCTTCAATTGAAACATTGATTTGAAGGATGTTTTCACGTTGCTATAGGGACTTTATGTTTAAGGTGTTTCAGGTAGTGTTGTGTCAATCTTTGGTACGTTTGGTACTAGACTGAAAAGGGAAGGGCGCGAATATTACCAACCGATTCCAAAAATATCTTTATGGCATAATTGTCAAGTCATACCATAGCAAAAAATCCACATAAAAATGCTGACCGGCATAAGCGTCATAAATATCTCATCTTAAAAATCAGATTTCCCATTGAAAAGCATTGATTTCAACTTATATTAAGATTCACATAAGAATTAATGTATAAATTACTTATTCTTTATTTAAAAATTTTTGGTCAGAGAAATGAAAACCGAAAAAAACAAAAATCGATTTATAGGTATTTTTTGGTGCAAAAATTGAAAATGAGAATATAGTTTGACTTAAATAATTATCTTCCGAGTTATTCAACATTTTGGTTTACTATCGTTAATTATAAACAATTAATTCAAATGTTAGATGAATTGAGAGAGAAATCAGATTTTTAAGATGCGATATCTATGTCGCTTATCTATTCGCTCGACTGATAGCAAATTTGCTTATTTTAACAATTTTTTCATCAATATATAGATATGAACCATATGCGCCTTATCTATTAAGTAAATTTTCATTTGAAAAAAATCACTTTTGGAGAGGTGAGCATTGTCTATAGGATTTTACGGTACTTCTGCAGAAAGTTATCGTTTTATTTTGTTTGAAATTTTTTACTTCTCTTCGATAACATGAATAATACAGTACAGTAATAAAGTTAGTTTATGCTAACTCTCTATTACCTCTATTATTCTTACAGTAGCTGTAGTTCAAACATCTTTTCACTTCAATTTCCGTCTGTTTGCGTTTACATAATATTACTTTTAAAAATATTTTCATTCATTTTAAAAATGAAAATTTCAATTTTGGCAAAAAATCGATTTCTGAAAAGAATGTTCAAAGTCTTCCAAAAGATTATTATAATAAAAATAATTTTTCAAACACTAACAAAGCTTATTAGTTTGTACAGTATGTTAAGAAAGAGCAAAATAAGGATGTTTTTGTTGCAAAAGAGCTTCAAGTTTTCTCAATAACTGATACATAATCGTGAATATTGTCATTTGCCTTAAGAACAACTCTTCAACGACTGAGTTTTACAATATTTGAAAAAATAGAAACCGGTCGTTAGTCTGCAGACTAAAAAGATTGAGACCTCTGATACCTCACTCGATCATTATTTTTCAACTTGTCGTTATCGTTGACATCAAGATTTGTCTGCATTACAGAATACAATTACACTTAGTATGAGTGCAGCCCTTAAACTATCTGTCATCAGCATATGTGTCATTATCAGTATATTGTATTAGTTATAGATCTCGACGAAGACCATTATCCTTAATAATTAATGTGCTCCCACAAGTCAGAACTACTGCTTTTTCTGGTAATTCATATGAAAATTTTTCTCTTTGGAAACAACACAATGTCTAAAACATTCTCCAATTTCAACATTATATCGATCGGACAACAGCCAAAATCATAGCTCTTTAATATTTCAATTTACTAAATGCTTAGGTATACATACAGTACTGCACTGTACACATAATTTTGATGTGAGCAGAGCCTCGTAGAAGTTAAACTAATTATTGAGTACTTTTATGATATAACTTAAGGCTGAAAATCGTTTGAGCGAAAAAGTAATAGAATTAGCATTTAATGCAAGAAAGAAATAGGAAAAAAGAGTACAAAATGAAAACAAGCATAAAAATGGAAACAAGCATAAAAATGAATGCTATTAAAAATGCATCAAAAGAGATTAGAGCTTTGCTATATTCTATGCTTTTGCAATTCTCATCAAATGACGTTTTGATATTATTGAGTAAATATAAATTTAAATCGCTTTTCATCACGTCATTACATCATTGACTCGACAATTTTTCGATATGTGGTACAAAATCCAGTTGTATTATGAAGAGTTTTGAGACTCAGGAAATGGAATTAGAGCTATAAGTACTGTATGTTTGATGTTGTCATTCGAGTTTACAGAAGGAGAGAAATACGTCAATATTCGGTCAAATGTTTTCCATGGAAACCAAAGGCAATACTACTTATAATATGAGACAATTTATATATTTTTTATAGAAAAGACTCAAAAGAGTATATCACAAGTGTGAGCAAACTCTGCTTTATTAGAGTGATAGAAGAGAGCAAACAGAAAGAACAGCATGACAGGCACCACATATACAGTTATTGTATCTATCATTAGAATACACCTCTGGTTCACTTTATGAGGTACTTTCTATTAATAATATTGTTTAATGCAATAGTTATCACGAAGAGAGTGTGTTTATACAGGTGAGGGCAGATCATCGCTAAATGCAATCTCAATGCACTCATGGATTGCTTTCATTTCAATGCTAACGCATTCAATGTATATTCAATTTTTAGTTTATAAAACAAATGCAAAACTTGAGCCAAAAGTTGTGGTGCATTCAACTTTCTTATAATTATAACAGTAAGTTAAACGATTATCATTTACTCGTCGTTTTATTAAATTATTAATTTAATTAAAATAAAAGTTAAGCACAAACGCAATCAAAGTTGAAACATGTCATAAACTTAGCTGTGTTGTGGCTTATGATGACTTTATTTGTCGTCATAATTAAAAATCTATATAGTTTATGAAGTACTGAGCCATGCATTTGATTAAATGCTTTCACGTCATATTTATGTCAAGGAGTGTCAACCATTGATTGTATCGCCAATATATAAACCTAATAAAATTGCCCAACTTTTTAATGTTGTCACACAGTGTGGCGTATCATTTGGATCAGATCGGGATGTATTTAGCATCAAATCACAGCTTATTAGCATCAAAATTGATATTATTGATTTTTAAAATATGCAAAAACCTCACACATCTCTAATCAGTAACAATTTTAGTACACACTGTACGTAAAAAAGTTTAGTGTTTGTGGAAATAATCGATTTAAGAGTGTAATCAATTTTAGAGGAGAGATATTTATTTCATGAGATCATTTTTGGTTAAGTAAAGTTTTTAACTCATCTTATTGTTAATTTATGCGAACAAAAAGCATAAAGTAATAAAAGTTGTGCCTTTATTTGTTGATCGCTTTAACTAAAGCTATTTGAATAACTTTGATAGCATTCTCGCAAGAATAGTAAGTTAATTATTTGTTTCAAGTCTAACGACACCCACTTTTATGCTCTCCTTAAATGAATACAATTTATTATATTTCCATTTGATAGCTTCTCATCCAATAAACCTTAGAGATAGAGTCAACAAAATGCAATTTATTTAATTATTACCTAATAATCGAAACTATTGTGCTTTATTTGCGTTATAAGTTCTAAATTATTGTATAGATTGACGTCATATACAAGATCTAACTGTAAGTATATGTATCGCCAAACCCAAGTTCATCGAAGCCCATAAGTTAGCCTTTCGTGTTGTCTATAGCTTTCTGTGTTCTTGTTATCAGATTGTAAGACATGACTATCACATCCCAACCCTAATCTAACAGATAACACAATAAACTACAGTACAAGTACTGGTGGCTAAAGTCAAACTTTGCAGGCACTGCATTGACCAAAAAGGAGAACAAATCAGATATAATAAGAGACTAAATAAAAAATGTCATTAATATAATAGGAAGAAAAAGTAGGAATAAGTAGTAGTGGATACACAAGAAGAGGAGACCAGTCATTCGCCGCACATTTGACTCAATTTGCATAAAATGAAACGTAAGTAATGACTAAGGCAGTGATGTTCATGTATTTACATGTTTCTCATATGGCTTTAATGCAAACTAATAAATGTGTACGAATATGCATTAATAATGCATAAAAATGCATATTTTGAACGTTTTATTCGACATACATACGGTATTTAAGGCTATCCGCTTTTTAGTGCATATTTTCCTTCATTTCTTAAAAAGTGTTGCAATTTTATCACCAATAGAGAAAACTGACCCAAACTCTGGCTATGAAACTATTTGGGGTTTTGCAAAAATACAAAGTGGAGAAAATAAGCTGTCAATTTGAAACTTAGATGTAACATTAACAGTTATAGAAGTTATGAATTTGGAGTTGTCACCTATAGTCACCTATATCTTCTTGTGATGTTGAGCTCACTTTCTCTAGATACAAAAATTGATTAGCTAATAATAGTACAAGTTATAAATTTGATAAACTAAAAATCGCATTTCTAACATATTGTAATTCTAATTAGGCATATCTCGTAGATTTTAATAAGAATAATATATGTTTTTAATTTGAACCTAGTTTATAGAACATATTTTTTGCATATGAAATATTTGCAAAATACATACATATTTTCAAATTCTTAAGTATATATTTTCACTGTCCTAGTAATCCCAGTAATCCTAGTAATCCTCGTAATCCTAGTAATGACTAAGTTTTCTGCTAATGAATATTGAAATGCATTTGAAATATAAAGTAATGGTAGAAATAATGGTATTGTGGGTATAATTACAATCAGATGGCGGTAAACGCATAGCTCAGCACACGAGACAAACATAGAAATGATGGCAATGGCAGTGTTCTGCCTCTCTTTTTTGTTGTTGATAACTTGCCAACAGTGTGAGTGTTGGCCCTCTCTCTGCTTCTCTGATCTCACTTCTCACTCAACACACACATTAGAGAACTCTTTGAGCAAAGCTATAGCTATAACATAACGTTATTTTGAGTTTACTTTTGCTTTTGCTGTACTTATATATGAATATAAGTTTATACAGACATTGAGTTGAGGTTCATGTTTATGTTTAACAGTTAGCTCACTATCACTGCTATCTCAGCTATCAATATACGTGTTTTTATAACTTTTTTGAGTGAAATGTTTGA